>VSMD01133531.1:0-127686 GCA_008750895.1 Mirza zaza
ATCTGCTGTGGCATATGTTCGACATCTCGGGAAACACTGGCATAGTTGGGAGAGTACTGGATCGGATGTTAGGAGATTATATTCTGCTTCAACCTCTTCTACCAACTCAACAACGACAGTAATATTTAATATTCATTAAGCATATATAATGCAGAAAATACTTTCCATGAATTATTTCACTTAATCCTCATGTTTGGGGTCGCAAGAAGCAGACAGATAAGAATTCATGTGCAAGTGATATTTTAAACAACTTTCAGGAGAAACAGTAAGTGAATGGCAAACTCTGGGGTATGGTTTGGTTTTAGGGAGCAGGGAATATTCTCTGTGCTCCTCAAGTTATAGTAAAAAGCTGTCTTCATTAGTCAGGCCCCTTTGGATTGTGACAGAGACCCACGTCAATATGTCTGAATCCAAAGGAATTTGTTGTCTCAGTTTACCTAAAAATTCTAAGAGGAGCTTCAGGCATGGCTGCATCCAGCTGTCAAACAGTGTCCTCCGAGTTCTGTTTTCATCTCCCGTCCCTGCTGCTGGCACCCTGGATTCCCCGCAGGGCAGGCTCTCCCACACGGTGGCTCCAGGTTTACTTTGCGCTACATTGTCCACAGCAAAAGGAGAGAATGCAGTTCCTTCAAAAGCCCAGGAAAAGGCTCCCACTGGCCCACTGTAGGTCACATGCCTATCTCTGGAGCTGTCACCGTGGAGGAAACGGGGTGCTCTGATTGGCTAGACTTGGTCACCACATGCCTATCCCTGGATGCCAGCCCCGTCTGAACCCCGTGGCCTGAGATTGGGGGTGGAGAAATACCTGACAGAGAAGCAATGTCCAGTCCTACCTGTCTGGTGCCAGGTGTGCCGCGCGGGCCGGGAGAATCGCGGAGGACAGCAGGGAGCCGAGCGCTTCCAAATGTGCTGACGCGCTCGGAGAGGGCTCCGCTGGCAGCTTGGAATGCAATCAACTGGCCGCTTTGCCAACCCAAGCACCTGTCATATTTCATCTTCTTTTAAATGACTTCAAGGATATGAAAGTCATAAAACGAAGCCAGGCAGGGTCAGAAGTCACCGGCGCCTGTGTGTAGAGGGTTGCCTCTTGTGGGCTGTTCACCTGCCTGGTGTTCGCATGGTCCCCTGTGGAGCTGAGCACAGCCCCGGCAAGTATCATTCAAGTGTGGCTCGTGGCGTGCCGGGCAGCGAGTCACAGCTGCTCGCCCACCCCAGGGTGCACTCAAAATAAGAAAATACAGTGGAGATTAGCTTCTTCATAATTGTTATATATTTCTTTGACCTCACAGCAGCTAAAGTTGGCTTTCAAAGGAAAAAGCGTTGTTGCTGTGCAGCAGAGAAATGTTTTAATGAACACCACAGGGTTTGCTGATCACTGCTAATGAGTGGAGAACAGTCTCCTGCAGGAACCTTCTGTCTACCTTTAGAAAGCATCCCCGGATGGCGGGGTGGAGAGTGCGGAACTGACACGTGTCTGCAGACTCAAAGCAAAGACTTGGTGTCTTTGGAGTCATCTGTGACGACACTGCAGGACCTGGCCCGACCTATTTGCACCTTTCCTCATGCCCTCCCCAGTCAAGAGCAGCGGTTAAACCGAGAGTTAGTGATTTCTACAGAGAGCTGCAGCAGCAATATTCAAAGAAATGAAACTCAACAGAAACACCTCGATCTTTCCGGGGCACGTCACCTGCCATTGCTGTTTGGAGGGTGCTCTATTCTTGCCAGTGTACTTCCTGTGATGTGGGGTGCGTGTGCACACACGCCTGTGTCTTTGAGTCCTCACACATGAGTAGACTCGCAGCCTGAACCAGGGCTGGGGAATAAGTTTGCCATCAACAGTCACTGGCCCACACGCCTGATGCCACTGGGAAGCCCCAAGAAGTTTAATGTAGCCAGCCTCTTTGTTTCTAGAGATGGGAACATTCTCCTTGTTAGCTTATTAAAACTAAGAGCAGGGAAAAGAGCAGCTTATTAACAACACATAATAAATGACACAAAACATGCCTCCGTTTTATATTAGACCTGAAGGGAAGGAGGCTGACAGAGACGGAGACAGATACATATAGACATTGTGCTTAAAATAAGCAAATAGTCACAGGGACAGGTGACATGATGCCTTGAATGCCGTGCAGAGCGGCGGGCCGTGACAGCTCATCGTGTCAGCACGTCCTGCAACCCAGTGTGGCGAGCACTGTCCACATGCCATTACACAGATGAGGACACTGAGGGTTCAAGGTCGAGACACTTACTAGAGACCGCGCTGTTAGGAAGTAGGAGGGCTGTCATCTGACTGCAGGCTGCTGGTCTCCAAGGCTGTTCCAAACATGGTTGTCCAAGGGATTATGTGTGTGTGTACGCATGACAAGACATCTTTTGGTTTGAATAGGTGATATATTGACAAAGCCCAGAAATCAAAACTGAGAAATCACCCTCCATCTACCTGTCTACATTGCATGTGGGCTTTGTTCCTGGACACGCCTGTGCCGATGGTGCACGCCTGTCTCCCGTGTCTACCACTGCCCTCCACGGCTGCGGGGAGCCAGCCCACGGCCCTGCTGCTGCACCCTTCCAGAGTCCCAGAAGCCTGTCCTTGCTCTTCTCTGCCTACCAGAGGCTGCCTACAACACACTGCGTCCCTTGCTGGGCAAACAGGCTAGTCCCCTCTCATGCTTCTCTGGCCAGGGCAGAGTTCTGGGGGTCTTGGTGAGTCTCTAATGCCTTTATAATACTTGCTGATCTCTCCTTTACACTGAAGGGGAACCAGCTCTTAGGTGCAGAGCTCCTTGACACCAACATTTAACTGGAATTGAACAACTTCGGTACGTTTAAAAATGCATTTTTGTGATTGCCTTCTTTTGTTTGTGGCAGGCAGTACTGGCTTTTCTGTATAATTCGTGAAACAACATTTACCCTTTGAAACATATTTTTAAAATAAAATAAGACAATTTAAAGGAAAAATATTAAGTAAATAGTCAAACAGAGGTACAAAGAAATGCCAAAATAGTGAAGCTGGTAGGCCAGTAGCCAAAGGTGGGGAGACACTGCCTTCAGCCCTAACGTTCAGAGCCAGGTTCAAAGGGCACCTGCTTGTGCAGTGTCCCCTGGAGCAGCCGCCACCACAGGGAGAGTTGTCACGGCTCTGCATCCTCAGCCGGAGTCTCCGTGTCCTTATCCCTGTTAGGAGAACTCTCAGTTCTTTCAATCCTTATTCAAATGACAGGGTTTTGGATCCTTGTCCGTTTCAGTCACCCTCTTCTGGATAAAGATTACTTTGTCAGTGTTCTTCAGAAATCTGATACTTCAGTGAAGTTCTTGTGGTCTGGCACTCCACCCCTATTGATAAAACCTGTGTGTGTGTGTGTGTTTGTGTGTGTGTGTGTGTGTGTGTGTGTGTGAGAGAGAGAGAGAGAGAGAGAGAGAGAGAGAAACTCTTCCCCCGATACAGATTCATGTTATACAAACTTTCTTCCCCTACTTAACCACACATCACAAACATCTTTTCGAAGCAGTAAATAGACTCCTGCTGTATCTTTGCTAGTTACTGCATGACAGCCCGTTGAATGGGTGTGCCACGATCTACTCAAACAGTGCTGTGGACTCTCCCAAGTCTCCCCAACTACAAACCACTCTGAATGAACTCTAGCCAGAAGCTTTGACAAACTGTCACCACCGTCCCTTGGAGGGGTTTTCCTGGGATCTCTTTCTTCACACAGCTGGCTGGCGTTTCCTGGCTGCCCCTCCTTTGTGCCAGGTCCGTCGAGAGGCCGGATGGACACAGGTGACCCGTGTCCCGGCTGCTGGAGGGTATGCATGGGGCCTGTGTGAAATGTCCGGGGAGCGGGATAGGCGGGGACACCTAATTCAGGCATTGAAGAATACATGGGCCCCAATTTTGAAAGACTGAATCGAGGTGCTGGCCCTGTTGAAGCCACTCTGGACATTTCGCCGAATCTAGGCCCAAGCCCCTGAACAACTCAGGTCACCTGGAACAGCTCACGTCCTTGGGGCCATGACGTTTGATGAAAGGCTGGCTCCTCGACCATCTTCCCCGACACCGTGGTCCTGACTTTTGCTGCTCAGTGTAGGGGCCCGCTGGGGTCCAGGCAGTCTGGACACAGCGACTGAGCCTTCCTCACAGCGCTGATTAGCCCTCCCCACTCCCGCCAGTTACCTGTGTGAGACCCCCGCCCGCGGCCCCCCGCGGCTCGGGATGACTGACAGCCCACTTACCGCTCCGTGCGGCGGCCCTCTGGGGCTTTATCAGCCCCTCGCCCGGGCGAGTTCAGGCTTGGAAAACACCTCTCCCGAGGCAGCCTTGAGATTATGTGTTCTCCCCTGAAATAACCGGCACATTTATTGTTTTTGAAAGAAAGAAAAACCTCATAATTGAAGTAAAAGAGGAATATGTGTCTGGTTTTCCAGAAGTGTTTCCATGAGGCAGGAAGACAGTTCTGCCGCCGTAGGGACTGTTTCTGAACTGGAGCGCAGTCCTGCGCTGCCACTCCCTCCGGGGTCCCCTCCCTCCGCGTCCGTTAAATTACCCACCTGATGCTTATGGAAAATGTACTTGCAAGTTGACACCTCGTTGGGGCGAAAAGCTCTTACAATTCTGGAACACCATCACAAGCCCTCTCTCCTCCTAACGCAACAACGCCTCCCTAGGAAGACACGCTCCACGAGCCCCTCACCGCCAAGGAGAAAGTTGAAGGGAGATGGTTTTCAGCAAATTGACAAACTGAGCTAAACTTTATTTAATTTAATTTCAAAAAAGGATGGATCTGGAAACAATATTGCTGGTTTCATGTGTTGGAAAAATCGATGTTATGATTTTTTATCTTCTTCCTTTTTACTCCCTTGCCAGGGGCTGGTGTAATAAGTCATCAGGACCAGCCAAGGAAACAGCCAGCCCCTCGACCATGCTGGCTTCTCATCTGCAGCCCGGGGCTCTGGGGCGGGGGCGGGGGCGGGGTCACGGCTGCAGCTCCTACCTTAGCCAGCAGCTCCTGTTTACACTGGCAGAGGGCCCTGCACAGAAAATGGCAATAGTAGCATGTTTGCTGCTTTTCTGCGTCAGGTACTAGTCCAAGTGCTTTGTGTTATGCACAGACCCAATGAAGCCTTGCTACTCTAAGTTAGGTACTTAAAAAAAATCCCTGTTTCACAGGTAAGGAAACTGAGGCTTAGAGGAGTGACACATTCACACGGGTGACAGATTTAGTACCTAAGGAGTCAGGATCTGAATCCAGGGGGTTTGATTTCAGAACTGAGCTGTGAGCAGGTGAGAACAGGTGTTGTCCGCTCCCAGCGTGCCGCCCTCTGCTGCTGGGGCCGAGGCGGAGGGGGTCTGGCGGGCGACGGGCTGAGATCCCAGCTGTCCTCAAACACTTTCTCAAGATGAATTTATCTGGCAAATGCTGCTCTTTGTGATACTGTTTGGGTAACAAGACCCGCCACTCGAGGAAAGCTTCCTTTTTCCTAGGGAAGCCCAGGGAGGGTGGAAGCACCTCGGTTCTCCCCCTCCCACCTCCGTCTCCAAGACAACCACCAGGCTGAGCGGAGAAGGCCCCGGGCTGCAGGAAGGTGACATCCAGCCTCAAAGCCACCAGCCAAGCTTGTGGGCAGCTAGGCAGGACCCAGCCGAGGGACTGGGGCCTCCACAGGGGCCTGGCTCTGCTTCCTGGCTCCAAATTGCTGTGAAGAATCCCAGAGGTCCCAGAGAGAGTGGGGTCCCACACCCCGCCTCGGGTCTTAGCTTTGTTTGGACGCTGGCAAAACTCAATTCACAGAAAATCGATCTGCCGAACAAGCAACACACCACACCAGCTGTTCAATTTATCCAATAATTGGGGCATCTGTCAATGTTCAGTTTGTTCCCGCCTCTGCCCAGAGGCTGCCAGACCACACCTTGGCCTGGGTCTAGGGAAGCTCCTCTTGGCTGCTGTCCCCCAAATCGGAGCAGAGACATATGCCTGCAACAGGAGAGAAGATGAGGCGTGCTTAAGGAAAGAAAGCCCGCTTGTTTTCAGAAACGACAGCAGGATTAGGGGCAAATCACAACTTTTCCTCAGCAGACCTCGGTGACTTCGGCGAGCCAGTGATGTGAGGGACTGAGGCCGGAGCATCTGTCTTCGGTTCTCTGGCGGCTGCCTCCCTCTGCCCCAGACCACAGCGCGTGCAGCCCCAGGGTGTGCTGCAGCCTCTCGGCTACCACAGAACTGCCTCCGCGGTCACCTGGGCAAGGCCCCTTCTTGATAGCTTTCCTTTGAGCCCTCCAATGACAGTGGACTCACTACCCAAATTGTTGGAGGTTCTGATGTTTAGGAAGGAGTCACTTCCTCACATCAGCTGATGTCCATCTCTCTAAAGCTTAAACACGCCACTCAGAGTTTCGCCTTCAGGAGCCACGAAACTTTTCATGCGTGAGAAGTCACCCAAGGGTCCAGCATGACACAGCATTAATAATTAATTTTCATCCAAGCAGCACATCCATGTGGCTGAAAATAACTCAACCTTCAGCTGGGCTAGTCGTGAAAAACAACAGTACCCTGGCTCTCCCTTCGTTCCTCCCAGAACTGCTCCCCAGAGGAGGCCAATTTTATTTAAAGACACCTTTAATTGAAACATATCCTACAAACAGAAAAATGCACACATGCCACACGTAGGTATGTGCCTGACGACTCTCACAAAGCGAACTCTCCTTCAACTTGGCCCAGGCCCAGGGGCGGAGTGCTGCCATCGCGGCGCCTCCCGCAGCTGGCGCCGTCTGGGGCTCCCGCACGCAGGTGGCTTGAGGGACGATGTGACGGTTCCTGTCTTTAGTTCCTCCGGCGGCTCCTTCCATATATCTACACAATATAATTACGCAGTTATGTTTCAAGTGATCCATTTGAGACACAGTCTTGTGACTTCCTCCCGTGATGACAGAGTGGGCTTCCTTACCTCGGCCCCCACAGCCCAGCCGCTCGTCTCCAGATACGAAATTACTGTTTTCAATTCACTACGCGCTCGTCGTCTATGCAACTTAGGCCACATTCTAAAGCTTCCCTTGCTTCTTCCATCCGCCACAGTGTCCTCTGCCATCCGCCCCTCGGGGTTCCCTCCACCCCCCCCAGGGCTCTGTATTCTTGCTTTTCTTTGTGGAGTTGGACGACATTTATACTTTGTTCTGTAACCATTGCTAAGCCTGTGTGGTTAGTTTCTAGGTTGATCTAAAAGTTGAAAGAAAAATAAATAAAATAAAATAAAATTTGAAACCCCAAATAGTGTTCAGGTGATTTGTATAATATTGTTCATTGCAGACTCAAGCAGCATCCTAAGATTGTAGGCCCTTCTCCATGGGCTCAATGGCATGGTTCCTGTGCCCCTACAAAAGAATATTCTTAGAATCTATAGCACCATTTTACTTATTTTTACGTTTATTCTCTGGTGCACAAAGAGAGAGGAACCCATGAGTATCAAGGAGACGGTCTGAAGCTTTTGCTTTCACTGATAACCAGGATAAAACACAACTATCTTGTCCAGATTGGTGGCAGCCTCGTGTTCTGTTGTCATTAGAACCAGCGAGGATCAGAGTGTTTGCTTTTACCTGGAGATTTCTGAAGGGCCAGTGCCCCAAATGAGAGGTGCATTTGCCTTCAAGATGACTTAGCTACTTGGGAGGGCGATGTCAAAAGTCTATGGGTTCTTAAGTGCAGGTGGTCATAAAATCAGTAGTTAATTGATTTATGTCGGCACTCAGTTTTAGGAGAAGGGGGGCTCTGAGTGAAAAATGCAATATGTGAAGTGGTTTAATTTTTTTTGGATTACCCTTTACCAGGTAGTGTGTAATTGCATTAGTAATCGGACTCCTTCGAGCAGAATCTCAAACAAAGGATTAGCAGGAAGGAAGATGGAAGAATGCTGACTTCACAATAACTCACCGCCTTCCTAACGTGATTATATAAATAAATTCAAGCAATATTTTCCAAGACGCTGGAGCCTGATGGTAAAGGCGTGAGGGGGCCCGGGGCCTCTGCATGGCCCCTGGTTGTCGGGCAGTAACTGATTGCTGCCGTAGTGAAGGGCAGTCCCCAGGTGGTGAAATATCCAATATCTCTGAATTATCTGTCAGCACTCAGAAATTATTGAAGCCGGGCAGACTTCTCCAGCAGGGAGCAGGAACATCTTGGCTTCATTTGGCTAAACAATGGGGCTAAAATGGAAACGCTCCTGCTGCGACCTCCCCCAGCCCCTCTGGGTCACGTGGCCAGCTGTCAGCGATGGGCGCCGTGCAGGGCTGGCTCCGGACACTGCTAACTTCTTGACCCCCAGAGCCAAGGAGTCCTTGGAGCTGAATCTCAGGTCCCCGTCTCGCCGCCAGCGGGGGATTAGCTAATCCATCCTGTTTTGTTCTTCCTGTCCACACAGACAAAGGAGCGGCCACAGTCCTCCCTCGCCGAATGAAGCGTGGTCTGGATGACACATCAGAGAGCAGTGACATGCTGTCTGCATTGTTTGCCGGAGAGTCTTTGAAACGCTGTTTTCACTTAAGCCAAAGCACAGCCTTTGAGGCCTGAGTTATTCCATTTCTGTTTCGCGGGGCTGGATGAGAAGCCAGAGTGACAAACAGGCCACTTGCCTCCTGGTCCCCGCAGACCTCTGTGCAGTTGCTTGAGAGAAAGATTGAAATCCCGTGTTTCACAGCCGCTCTCGAGAAAGAACCTGCAGCCCAGGTTACAGGAAACTGGGCCATGGAACTCTGGGAGGGAGGTAGAAGGGGACCCCGGGCACGAGGGATTTGGGCAATGGACGCCACCCCCAAGCTGTGGGGTGTGCATGGTGCCAAAGTAGCCAAGCAAGGCTTCAAACCCAACCGTGCTAGCTGTGTGCCATGAGCAAACCACCTCAGTTTCTCCATCAATAAAATGGAAATCATTATAATTTCTTTGTTGTAGGGATCACATGAAACAATGGATGAGACAACACTTTGCAGACATTATGCAACAGTGAGGGGGTACTCCTTGGCTGTGCTCATTGGCACTCAGGCTGAGTTCCAATCAGATGCATTTCCTTGGGGCTCTTGATGAACTTGGCATTCTCTGGCTTTGTTCATCCCATTCTCTGCCTGGAATGTTCTTGTCTCTCTCCCTGCCTGATTTCAATCCAATCCTTATGGATTGTTCATTATATTTCCTTGGTCTTCAAGGAACAGGGCCTTGCTCAGCTTCCACTATCCTAAGACCTTTCCCTCCTAAAGCCCAACTCAGCACAACAATCCCAAGCCCGGGGCAACCTCTATCAGACAATGGGGGTGGCCCCCAAGGAGGGGCCCAAAGGAAGCTGTAGTCTTGGGTGTGGCTCTGAAATCTTTCACGGTGAATATGGATCATCATGAGTCGGAGAACTCCTCCAGGGCACAGATAGAGATTTACACCCCAACTCTTGGGTTATCCATTCATTTAAATGAGACATTACGAATGGAGGACCTTGTGCGCCCAGCCACCTTGCACGAGGCTGAGCTAGTTGCTCCCTACGTTCTGTGTCCCACGCCCTACTCTCACCTCACCTTAGTCCCAGCGGTGCTTGGCCAGGCACAGTGGGGAACTCAGTGACAAACAAGAAGACATGGCTGTTGCCTTCAGGACACTTGCCATCTGTTAGGAGGGACTCAGCAAGAATATAAATATACAGAAAAAGAAATTTCCATTTAGTTATTTGTGCAACAAACACTTACTGGTCTTTATTCCAGGCACCTTGCTAGACACTGTGGATGGGGTGGGCTCACTGTCACTGTCCTTGCAGAGCTCGCAGCCTGGGGAGGAGACAGGCATCTCCGAGGACGGCTTCAGTCGACTGTGCTGTGCACCGGCGGGCTGTGCAGGGCTCTGGGGACTCTGAAAAGGCAGGTGGTGTGCGTTGGGAGTCGGGAAGGCCTCTCAGAGAAGGCAGCGTCCAGCCGGGTCCGACAGGCGAGAGGAGCTGTGCGAACCAGGGCAGAACACAGAGCCAGCGGGCAGAGTTGAGGAGGCACACACGCTCAGCGAGGACGCTTGGCACTGCTAGGGCTCGGAGCAGGATGGCAGTGCTGACAGAAAGGGTGGTGGGTCCTCTTGTTGGAATGACCCTAAGAGTTAGGGGTTGTTGTCATCAGGTCTGTATTACAGATGAGGATCAAAGAGGGTGGGTAGCTTCTCCAAATCACAGAGCCAGCAAAGGCTAGAACTGAAATTTTGATTTTGATTGATCTGGTTCCAAAATCCTGTCTTGGAGTGGTGGGATAGCATGGTGGGGATGATCGTGGCCTAGCCTGCCTGTTTCTACTACGAACAAGCTGTGTGATATTGGGCAGATTATTTAACTTCTCTGTGCTTCAGATTCCTCAGCCAAAAAAAAAAGGGGGGGATGCTAATAGTGTCTATCTCATGTGGTTGGGTTTTCTGAGGATTAAATGAGTTAATACCTACAAAATATTTTCTAGCAGTCTAGCATGTAGTAAGGGCCCAATAAACATTAGCTGTTACTGCTAGGCTGCATTGGAAAGGAGAGAGCCAGACCAAAAGAATCGCGTCTCAGCTTGGAGTCCATTGCAACTGTGGGCTGAAAGGTGCTGGCATTGGGCTGGGCAGAGGGCAAGCACACAGGTAAAATGCCATGTTCCCTTTTAGGCTGTCAGTCTGGGGACTGAGCCTTAGCCACCTTCTGGGCTTGGTGTCTGTGTCCTTTAAGCTGCCACAGGTAGGAGGGGACATGTGCTGCCTTGTGAGAGGCTGGCTGCTCCTGAGAACAATATAGATTTCTTTCGTGAGCTTTAGGAAACCACATCCCGGCTAGCGCAGCATCGATTGACCTGCTGGGACGTGTGGTTGCCAGGGGCAATGCAATCAGCTGCGTGGCCCATCCTTCTCCCCTGGCTCCCAGTGACTTTATTTCCAGCCGAGTGGTTTAGGGCCCTGTCACTTCCAAGACTGTTTTCCTCTTTGGAGGTGGGGAGCCAGATGCCAGGACCTGATCAGGTTCGCGGTGGCGGGGGGGCCAGCCGAGGGCAGGGCGAGAAGGAGACGGCAGGTCGAGGGCCCTCCAGGGCGTCAGTGGATGTGGGGCCGGGAAGCAGCATGGCCCAGGCGTCTGCTGCGCCTTCCTCTTTTAGGCCAGGGAGGCTCAGCCCTGGCTGGCGGTGACTTTGGGCGACTTGCTTGACTGTGTCTGTTCACACGCTGGGACTTTGGCATGAGGAATTAAGAGAAAAGAGGGTCAGCAAGGTTTGAGGCAGTGGGGGGGGGTTGGGGAAGAGGGTGGCGAGGAGGTGGGGGGGTGGTTCCTGGATGGGGGCAGGTGCGCGGCGGGAGTGTCAGAGCGAGCCCTGCGCACTCTGGCGGAACGCTCTCCACCCAGCTTTCCCGCGAGGCCCAGAGCCCAGCCCTGGGGCGGAGCAGAGCTCGCTAACTAGTCACTAACCACTGAATGACGCCCACGCGTGGCAGATTTTGCCTCTGGTTTTGGCTCTATCATTACTTTGCTTTGTGACCTGGACAGTGTGCATCTACTTTTAGGACTGGGGGTGTGGCCAATGCTACACACGCCGCAAGACCTGTGCCTGGCACAGAGCTCGCAGTGGGCTGTGCCTCCATCCTGCAGACAGACTTCCTCAGAACGGGCCCCACTCCGGACTTGAACCTGAGTGCTCCCTCCTGGCACCATGGGCCAGAACAGGTGCTTGCTCGGGACAGGCTCGAGGTGCCAGGGCCTCTGCACGGCAGCTGCACACGCCACTGGCTCCTGACCTGCTGTGGTCTGACCGGGAAAATCTCCGTCGCTGAGCAGAAGCCATTTAGAAGAGCTAACTGGAACGTACTCTCAGTTTAGATTTAAGCTGTCACCATCTCACTGTAATTAAGTGCCAACTGGTTATTAAACAATACATTCATAGAATTCTGACAACTGAGTAAGAACCGTTCTTCTCCTACAGTGAATATTCCCCAGCAAATATACTTGTAATACTCCACTGGCTTTTAATTAACCCGACTCGCCTATAAACCCATTTATTTTTTAAAAAGATGGTTGTTCCATGTGCAATATGTGTCAATAGATAATTAAAATGTTTTTCTTAGAGAATGAACAGGGAGATGTGATCTATGCATTTCAGAACCTTGCTATTAAAAATGCTATTTATCGAGGTTTAACACTTGTTACTTGGTAACTGTAGAGTGACTGTGTCTCTTTAATACCGAAATTAAACAGGCACGGCAGACAGACTGCGCAACGCTAGCAACTCTCTTGAGTCATAATTAACCAGTACAAGTGACAAATGTTCAGTTCCTGTCTAGGAAACAAACACCGCGGTGCGGCTTCCTCACCACCCGGGTTGGGAGGGTGTGTCCCTGCTCTTCCAGGAGCCGCCTGGCCGTGTCGCTGTCTCTAATGCAGATATTCCATGTTTTCCAGGGTAGCAGTTTCTTCTAGAAATAACAGCTACAGGTGTTTGGGGAACCTCAGAGTAAAAGGCAACATGAAACCGCTTGGTGAATGGAGACTTTTCCAGAACTAGTGGCTGACCAGCACCTGTGGGTGGGAGTGGACCTGTGGCCTGGAGGCCTCCTGCCCACGGTGGCAGCACCCCTGGCAAAGGGCCTTTCCTGCCCCTCTGGGCTGTCCCTCTCTGCCCACCCCGAAGAAGCTTCATGCCCACACGTGTGTCCAGAGACCCGCTTGCTATTCCCTCTGCCATTAGCCTTGTTGTGAGTCGAATCGTGTCTCCCCAAAGATGTTCGAGTCCCAGACCCGAGTTCCTGTGAATGTGACCTTATTTGGAAGTAGGATGATCGAGTTTAAAAGAGAGCATCAGAGTGAGCCCTAGTCTAAAATGACTGTGTCCTGGGCACAAACGGGGAGTTGGGGCGGAGCAGACGCGCGGGAGGCGCCACGTGAAGAGGGAGGCGGAGCCGCAGGAGCGCACGGCGATCGGGAGGCAGAGGCTGCCCAAGCCGCCCTGGCCCGGGGCGTGGAACCGGCTCGCCTCGGGCCTCAGAAAGAACCAGCCCCGCTGACACCTTGACCTCAGAGCTCTGGCCCCTCAAACTGGGAGAAAGTTCCTTTCTGTCGTTTCAGTCTGCAGTCCTTTGCTACAGCAGGAAATACGAATTCCCCCTGACAGAGAACTCTGGTCACAGCCTGGTCCTCCTGCCAGTCCTCCCTGAGCTCTGCAGGAACCCAGCCACAGACTCGAGGAACAAAGGAAGGCGCGAGGGCATCGAGAGGCTCCGGGCAGACTAACACGGGCTGCACGAGAGAAGATACCGTAACGTGCTGTCACTGCCTTTTAACTTTCCACGTTTGTGCATCTTCTGTCATGCACAAACTGTCAGCATGGCAGCGCGCAGTGCGATTTGTAAACAGCCCGCACCGTCATACCGAGGGAGGCCGTGCTCAGTAGGTGCTGGCTGGCCGGGTGTCAGCAAGCGGGTGGGGACCGCCGTTCCGAGGAGCGAGCCGGTGCTGGAACTGAGAACTGGTGACCCCTGCGGAGGCAGGTTCGAGGTGAGAAACCAGAACAGAGGTTTTAAGACTCAAATGAGAAATCTCATGAATGTAAAAGAAGATTCAACAAACAAAAGATTGGTGACAAAAGGCAGCTCTGTCCTCACACTTGAGCACGGCCCGTGGATCACGTATGATGTGACGACACGTACACAGTCCATGATGTTCTGACCTTCAGGCGGGGCCCCGTCTGTCCCACCTGGAGGGCTCTGTGCCCACCACCACGCGTGTCCACGGGAAGTCGCAGGAAGTGAGGGACGAGGTTCCGCGTGGAGAGAGTTGTAGGCGGCCTTGGCGCCAGCGCACAGAGAACCTTTCTCCTTCAGCAACTCCATCCTGAAAGCGTCAGGAGAAGGGCCAGGACGGCAGGAAGGCGGCGGGAGGGCGGGGCAGCCAAACAGGAAACCACAGGGGGCAGGGGGCAGGGGGCAGGGGACAGAGCCCAGGCGGCTGGGGAGGGCTGACGGTGGAGGCGGAAAGGCAAGTGCAACCAAGGCGTAAATTCAACTTGGCTGAAGACTGTGCAAACGCTTGGCCATTTTGTCATACCTTATAATTCAATTATGTTTAGGGCTTTGCTTATTCATGATCCCAATCTGTTTGGTGTTCACTCATTTGAATAAACATTTATACATAAAGATTTAGGTCTGGGCACTTTGGGAGTTGTATTATGGGTCCTAGAGTGGGCTCGGCCCTTCCTGGGGCACCAGACCTCAGGCTCTGGGTGTCAGCCACTCAGCCACCCACGCGGGTGCCCCGAGCGCTCTCCCTGGGACGCCGAGAGCAGAAGCCCAGCCCAACAGGCATCCTCCCTGTCCTGCAGCTGCCTTGACTCCAGGAGGGAGGAGGAAGGATGCTAGGAGGAGCTCCAAGATGCCTCCCTTCCTCTCGTCCCTGTTACCATAGAATCTCGTTTCCTTGGTTACCAGTGGCCAAGGAAGGACACTGGGCAAGTGCGGGATTCTGATGGAGCTCTCTAAAGAGAGATGTCAGCAAGGACCTCTCTCTCTTTAAAGAGCTCATGTTCTCAGAAGTGGCTCAAGAATTGGGGGGGGGGGAGAATGGGACGGTTCTCTGTGAAGCTGGAATTTAGAAATTTCAACTCACCTGACAGAAATGAAATGCTTAAGAGACACCCTCAAGGAATCAAAGACAGGCCTTAACCAGCTTTGGACATTGCTGGAGATCTGGAATGGGAAGGAAAGCAGGATGCTAATGAAAACGTGCTTTCTGCAAATGCTCGCTTTAATGTCGCCCAGCTTGGGCTAGTGCAGTAACTCTGGCCTGCTGCTGTGCCCTGATGACTAAGCATCTTTGGGGCACGTGGGTGACGAGCCCTTTCTGCCGCCAGCGTCTGGCATCAGCCTTTAACTTTCCCCAGAGGCCGCAGAGATCTATGAAATCTCCCTGGGGAGCCTCTGGATTTTTTTTAAGTGATATGAAGGACATCAGCCTTCAATTTTTCTTATCTTTTAAGGGTTAGTCAAGATTTCATTCCCTCCAAGAAATTTGTCCTGACTTCTCCACCCAAGCTGGATGCCCTTCCTTAAGAATCCAAGAGCCACATGAGCATTTTATCATTTACTAAGTCGCTAATTAGATGATCACTCACCTGTCTCCTCTACCTGACTTGAGTTTTCCCTTATTTCTTTTTTCTCAAAGTGTTTGATTTTTGGAGAGAAAGGTAGGTAACACCTAAAGATGCTTTTATAAAAAATTAGATTTATACAAAAGAGTGTGTGATGAAAAGCCACCCCAGTCCGGAGACCCTCATTCCATGCCCACCCTAGAGGCAACGAGAGGCAACGATTTTTATGTGTGTGTTTTTCTAGACAGAGTTGATGCAAAAAGGGGCCATTTTTCTCTGTCTTCCTATTCCTCCTCAGCCTCTGTCTTCTTCCCTCCCTCTATCTGTAACACAAATGATGCAATATAACACGTTATTTTGCTCATTACTTAAAAAAAATAACAATCTATCTTGAAGATCTTTTCACATCCATATGTGCAGAACTGGCTCATTTTAAAACACTGGGGATGAGCATTCCACTGTGTGAGTTTCCATCCTCTCCTGCAGCCTGGATTTCCCACAGGTCTCGGTATGGAGTCTGGCATATAGTAGATAGTCAATGAAAATCCGTCAAATAAATGATGAAGATTCTCCATGCCAAGGAAGATTTTATTTACAACATTAGGAATATGAAAAGGCCAACTGCATGGGAAACATTTCCCCCTCCCGACCCCCCATAGTGAAATAGAGGTATTTGGCCAGCCCAGTGGACCTGTTTGGGAAAGAAAAAAAGGCCAAAAGGTACCATAAGTGGAGCTGGACATAAGAACCAAGCTTGTTGGGACCTTTGTTTTTACTTATGTGATGCACACGTGGTCTCTCAACTGATACTCTGCAAACACTGTCCCTTCTTGAGTGGGCCTTTTTGAGTGTGGGGTCCGGTTTTGTTCCAACGTGCATGCTCTTTGGTTCCCGGCCCTGGCCGACTGCTGGCCTGTGCAGCCTGGAGCTAGCCCAGGGCTGCTCTGCTCGACGTGAGGCTGGGCGCCCTGGACGATGGTATGGGGCACGCCAGCTGGCCTCGTGCTCAGAGTCACCTGCAGGTTTTCCAGGGACATGGAAACTCCTGGAAACGGGGGATCCTCTCCCATTTCTCTCTTTGCTAAAGCTGATCGTTCATGGTGGTCCATGTGCACTATAGACTCCCTCTCAGAGCCGGGTTTAGTCCTCACCCACACCTGCCATTGCTGTGTGCCCATATTGAAGCAGGCGGATATCCAGGCGGCTTGAAGGAGGCCGTACTTGCTGGAAGAGGTAACAGAAGGGCGTGGAGTATGGTGTAAGAAATGAAACGAAGACTCAATGTTAGTGCTGCCTTGACAGCTGGTGAAATTGGGAGGACCTTCCATGGCCAAACTGCAAGGTCTTCTCCTGACTCTGCTACCACGGATAAGGTCGCCAGCTCAACAACCCTCCTTATCAAGGGACCAGGAATGGTGCCTGTTTCTCCCTGAGTAGTGGGTTTCAGTCCCTGCCAGCCCATGGAAGTCAAACCAGCTAATCACATTCTACCCCGGGAAGCAGGGGCCACCTCACCCTCTTGATACTGCAAAGCCTGCCTCTCAGCATCCCTCGTCATGCCTTCGTGTCCCTGTGCAGCCCCTCTGTGGCCCTGTGTGGCGTGCAGGGTCCCCCGCTGGATCGAGGGTCTCATCTGTCCAGTGCCAGGTGTTGCATGTTCAGCCATCCCCATGACCCTGGGGCAGGCACCCCTCCCTCACCAATGAGGTGAACGGAGGCTTAGGAGGACTGACAGCCCGACCTCAACCACAAGTATGGGGAAGGCAGATCCCCCGCGGTGGGGGTGGAGGGTGGGGAGAGATGGTGCTGCAGATAGAGACGCTGTCTACTGCACAGAGATCTCACGTGGATTTGGTTTGCGGGGTTGGAAAAGGCCTCTCTTAGGAAGTGCGATGCAGACAGAGATGGTTCTTGCACATCTGAACAATTCTCTAACCTCTGCAAATCTTTTAGGGAAGGGGGTGTGAAGAGAGGGTTCCTAGATAATGACACATCCAATCAACAACTGTTCCCAAGTTGGTAAACTTGGTAGTTTCCCAACTACCCAAGGGAAAATCATCTGAGTGGCGTGGGTTGCCTCCTTCCCCAGAGAGGTGTGTGTTGGCTGTGACAGCTTCTTTTTTACTTTATTTTCATACCCTAACTCATCCTTGGTTATAGTCACCGAGTTGTGCTAGTGTGACTGCTTCTGATGACAGCAACTGTGACGCTATGCAGGGACTGGAACTGGTCATACCTTTATTTTGGATTGATACTTGTTTTTAAATTTTTTTAAAAAATGTATGCCTTTTATTAAAAATTTTAAAGGGAACATGCAGCCTACAATGTTTATTTCAGAAATAAATTAAGAAAAAGCAGATAAGCAAAAAGCAAAACAAAAACAATTACTTTAAATCTCACCTTTCACTGAGAACATTTTAATATATAGCTTCCTTTTTATTATCCTCTCCTCTCCTCCCCCTTCTCCCCTTTAGCTCCACATAGAAACACATATATATCTACATACACACACGTAAATACATATAAATGCATATAAAATAGTCATAATTATAAATTGTTCTGAAACCTGAATGACATTTCATACAAATAAATATAGCATCACACCATCCTTTTAAATGTCTCCATAAGCTTATGAGAAATATTAGTCTGTAGTTTTATCTTCTTATAATATTATCAAGTTTTGGTATTACAGTTAAACCAAACTCACAAAATGAGTTGGGAAATAGTATCTCTTCCTCTATTTTCTGAAAGAGTTTACATAGGATTGATATCATTTTTTCCTTAAAAGTTTGATAAAATTCACCGGTAAAGCTATATGGGTTCGGAGTTTTATTTGTGGGAAATGTATTGAATAGATATAAGATTACTCATTTTTTCTATTTTTTTCTCTGTGAGTTTTGATAACTTTTATCTTTCAAGGAATTTGTCCATTTCCTCTATGTTTTTAAATTTATTGACATTAAGTTGTCCACAATATTCTCCTATTTTCCTTTCAACTTCTGTATGACCTATAGTAGTGTCTCCTCTGTCATGCTTGATTGGTGAGATCTGCCCACCTCCCACCCCCTTTTTCCCTAGTCTCTCTCCTGATCAGTCTGGCTATAGATTTATGAATATTATTTATCTTTTCAAATAACTGGCTGCTGGTTTTATCGATTTTAAATCTTTTTTATTTTCTAATAGAAACATTCAAAGGTATAAATTTCCTTCTAAGCCCTACTTTAGCTGTGTCACACAAATTTTGATATGTTGCATTTACATTATAATTTAGTTCAAATACGTTTTCTTTTTTTCTTTGTTAATTTTTATTTGACTCATGGGTCCTTTAGAAGTGTGTTCTTTAGTTTTTAAATATTTGGGAATTTTTCTAATATTTATTTGTTAATGATGTTTTAATTTGATTTCATGTGTTCAGAGTACAAACACTGTGTGATTTCAATCCATCTAGATTTATGGAGGCTTTCTTTTTCTTAATGGCTAAGAATACGGTCTATCTGGTAAATGTTTAACAAAATGTAATGTGTATCCTGCTGATACTAGTTGTAGTGTCTTATAAATGTCAGCCAGTCAAGTTGGTTGAGAGTGTTCTTCAAGTGTTTTGTATTTTACAGATTTTCTGTCTATTTATTCTATCAATTACTGAGAAAGCAGTGTTAACATTTCCAACTATAATTGTGCATTTGTCTTTTTTGCCTTTCATTTCTGACAGTTTTTGCCTCATGTGTTTTGAAGTTCTATTATTAGGTATAACTGCATTCAGGACAGCGACGTTTGGGGGTTGACTGCTACGATCACAAAGGAACTTTCTGAGGTGACAGGAACATTCTGCATCTTGGAGTGGGATCTATGCATATGCATGGTACGTGCATTTGTCAACACTCACAGACCCACTGGCCGTGGGGGTGTCTTGGTGTGACCAGGGAGCAGGGAGAGGCTTTGAGGCTGGAGCACGGTGAGTGAGGGAGAGATGACACCGCTGCTGGCAGGTGGGAGTGGGGAGTGCGGGTCCTCTGGTGCTGTCGTGGGAGATGAAGGCAGGACGGTGACGCTGTCTCATGGACCAGACTGATTATTATGTTTTTGTTGCTTCCTCTAATGTCATCTTTGTCATATTTTTAACAACTCATCATGCCAACCCGACACCTTAAAAATCATTAACAATGCCCCAGTACTGGACCGTCCCTGCGTAGAAGCCTTTCTCCTGGTTGCCCCTCTCCCCTCCCCAGCCCCACGCTACAGCCCAGTGGCAGGGCCACAGAGGCCAAGGCCAGGACTGTGCCTTGTCGGCCGCCCTGAGCATGTGGGAATAGGACTCCCTCCGCATTAGCTGCTCATCGACCATCTCCCCGTGGCCCTCGATGTGTGGGAGCCTGCGGGCACCCAGGAATGGGTGTGGCAGCTTCTGCCCACCTCCTAGAGGGAGCTCGGTCCACTTACAGAGTTAAGACGTGCCTGAAACCACCAGTAAGTGGTGACAGGCAAGACCAGAGTTCACCGTGAGATTGGATGGCTCGTGCACAGCTAAGGGTGCAGCGGTGCAGACACTGGATGACAAAGCACACTTGGGTTTTGGACTTCCAGCAGAGACCGTGACAGAAGATCCCCAGGCAACTCTAGTCCTGCAAGCCTGCTGGGAGCAAATGGACTCTCTGGAGCAAACCCAGTGTGCTAGCAGCTGTGCTCCCCTACACACACACACACACACACGCACACACACACACATGCACGCGCGCACGCACCTGCCTCTTTAATACCTGTGATCTTGGCAGAAATGAAAAGTTCGTGGCTGAGCATGACTACCCTGACCTTTAGATGCTGCAAGTAAACAGTCATGAGCAGGGTGTGGGAGAGGGACCTTCTGCTGGAACTGCACAGTCCCTGAGGACTGGCCCTGCAAGTCATGCCACTGGCCTGACTTCAGCGTGTTTAGAAAGCCCCCTCCAAAGCAGCTAACCAGCCAGTCAGCATGTACTGGGCACCTGCTGTCCGCTTGGTGACACAGGCCTGATATGTATCTGCAAAGAGTTTACAGCCAACTAGGAAGGGCAACATGCTCAGGGAACAATTACTAAGTGGCAGCAAGGTGGTTAAGAGCTTGGCTCTGGACCCAAAAAGCCCTCAATCAGACTTCCGACTCTATCATTTACTTATGAGCTTTTGAAACCCCTTCTCTGCTTCATTTTCTCATCTATAAAATAAGCACATCATAAAATCTTCCTTCTAGGTTGTTGTGAGAAAGAAGCACAGGTTCTTTCAAAGAGTATGCATTCAACAAATGTTAGCCTTTTAAAAAAATAGTATTGCTCAGTAACTGTTATCCATATTATCAAATTTACAATTAGCAATAATAATTGTGCCTTAAATTGCATTAAAATGAAAGTATTGGTCTGAAGTTTCTTGCAACCCCAGAGCTCGATGGGCTGGAGCAGTCAGAGAAGGCTTCATGGAGGAAGAATAGCCTGAGCAGGACCTGAAGGATGGCCAGGGCTTGGATAATCAGGGCAAAGAAGGGAGGGGAGCTGTCCCAGTAGAGTGGAGGGAGCGAGAGAGGAGCCCAGCATGCGTGCTATGAAGAGTATCCCTCCAAAAGGCAACCTCAGGTCTTTCCAGCTTCATCAAGGACTGGGCCCCCTCTTGGCCCCCAGACTTCAGTGCCTGGGGAGCTCCTTGAGGTCAGGGTCCATGTCTTGCTCATCTCAGGTTTCCCAGGACCCGGCACAGGCCTGAGCATCACTGAATGCTGGGCCGCAGAGCAGAGCCCCTGCCTCCCATCCTCTCCCGCCAGAGTCCTTATAGGAAACATAGAGCAGAGAAAACAGGTCCTGCCCCGCAGAGTCTGCAATGGGCTGGCGAGAGAGTAGACGGCCACCAGCTGGATCCTGCAGGGTCCTGAACTTGGCTGGGAGCTCAGGGACTGCAGGCCCTGTGATGGCAGAGGCAGGGCCCGCTGCGCACTGGCTCCCTACACAAAGAGGGGCTGCTGAAGAAGACCCGCCCTGCCCTCCTCCTCCCTCTAGAGGTCCTGGGGTAGGCCAGAGGGAGCCGAGGGAAGGAAGGCAGCACCCAGCAGCATGGAGCTCAGGGCCTTTCTGCATTGCAGGGACCACTGTAGACATGCTGGGGTCTCCCCAACACCCAGGCCTGCTCTTCCCTTCCAACGTGGCACCTCCCATAGCTCTAGCTTCAGTTTCCAAGGCAGCCTTTCAGGCCCTAACCCAGCCCCTCTGAACTCTCCTACCTGCTCCTTCCATCCACGCCTGGCTGCCTTTCTTGGGAATTCTGAGTTGGAATCGGTGCTCCCTGCAGACTAGGCTAAGGCTTTACTCCACATCCCAAGTGTCTGATCCTCTCTGTCATGTCTCTGCCACAGACAGGGAGCTCCTCTGTCATTGTCTGTACCTGCAAGGTGTTCAGTACACACTTCAGGTGCACTTGGAGTCATTTCCCAACTTCAGGTTTAACCAGGAATTGTTCCAGCTGCATTGCACGACTCAGAAACATGGGCCTGTTTTAAGCTCAAGGCCTAAGCCAGAAACTGCGAGACAATAAATGTTTTTGTTTGAAGCCACTACATTTGGGGTAATTTGTTACACAGCAGTGGATAGCTATTGCATTGAGGCCAGGCAGAGAGAACAAGTCACTGCTGGGGATAGGAATGCCATAACCTGTCTCTAGGCAATGTAGAAACAGGAAAGTGGTAGCGAGCATAAGAAGGCATCGTAAGAACCCCAGGGTCACTGGGAAAAGGGTTTGGCCTGAGCAAGGTTTTCAGACAGAGCGGACGATGGCCGGTTGCTTGGCACTGGGGAGAGCAGAGGGAGCGCACCATAGGCTGCGTTTGGCGGTGGATAAGTCTTGTCCTGCTTTCAAACAATGTTTGGAAAGTGTTTTTGAGAGGGTTGCCATGGTCTGGGATCAATATTTCATATAAAAATCTAGATTTCCAGCTTTTCTTGCAAAATTAGATCTGGGGACGCAGTCCTGGCATTCCAACATGGCAGGTCTTGTTACAGGAACGGTGACTTGTCAGACAAGGTATGTGGGGAGTTGGGGTGTTTACAAAGGTGTGGGTCCAGGGCTAGAGAAACGGTGCAAGTCCCCAAAGAGAAAACAGCAGGAGAAACTATCACCAAGCCCAGGCCTGAGGAGCACAGGGAGGGAGCTGTTATGGAGGCCCAGAGAGGAGTTTGCAGAGGCCCGGATGGGAGGTGTGGCCCCCAGCAGGGTCACAGCCAGCCTGCAGGAAAGAAGCTGGGGAACAGACGGCGCCTGGACTCTTTCCTCTCTGCATCTCCTCTTGGTGCCTCTCCTGGCTGAACCAGCGCTGTCCCGCAGAAACTTCTGGGATGATGGAAATTTCATGTGTCTGCCCTATTCAAAACCGTAGCAGCTGGCTGCTTTTAGCCATTGAGCACTTGAAATGTGGTTAGTGTGAGAGGAACCAAAATTTAAAATTTAAGTTGCATTTAATTTTACACAATTTTAAATTAATTTCTCTTTCTTTCTCTCTCTCTCCCTCCCTCCCTCCCTCTTTCTTTCTTGACAGGATCTTAGGCCAGGCATGGTAGCTCATGCCTGTAATCCTAGCACTCTGGCAGGCTCAGGCAGGAGGATCACTTGAGGTCAGGAGTTCAAGACCAGCCTGAGCAAGAGTGAGAGGAGACCCCATCTCTACTTAAAAAGTAGAAAGAAATTAGCTGGACACCTAAAAATAGAAATAATTAGCCAGGCGTGGTGATACATGCCTGTAGTCCCAGCTACTTGGGAGACTGAGGCAGGAGGATCCCTGGAGCCCCACACTTTGAGGTTGCTGTGAGCTAGGCTGATGTCACTGAACTGTAGTCCAGGCAACAGAGCAAGACTCTGTCTTGAAAAATAAAATAGTAGAGTCAGAGTCTTGTTCTGTCCCCCAGGCTGGAGTGCCGTGGCATGATCACAGCTCACTGCAGCTTTGAGCTCCTGGCCTCAGGTGATCCTCCTACATCAGCCTCCTGAATAGCTGGGACCATAGGTGCGTGCCACCACACCTAGCTAATTTTTCTATTTGTGAGGAAATGGGGATCTTGCTATGTTGCTCAGGATGGTCTCAAACTCCTGGCCTTAAGCAATCCTCCTGCCTTGGCCTCCCAAAGTGCTGGGATTACAGGCATCAGCCACCGTGCCAGGCCTAAAATTAAATTTAAATGCCCATGTGTTGTTAATGACTGCTGTTTTATACAGCACAGGCTGAATCATCTGACAGCCAGAGGGCAAGGGTGCTCTTAGACGCAGTCCACAAAACTGGCCTCCTGGGCCCAGGGCAGGGCTGGGGGCTGGAGATGAGCCTAAGTGTGTAACAGTCACATCTGGCTGGGGCCGAGACCGCCCTCTCTGAAGGGAGAGCACAGTTCCCACCCAGGCGGAGGCCAATCATTTAGGTTACTGCCCTGAGCCCTGTTGTGACCTTCAAACTTGGTGGGCGATGTCAGGGCTGAATCGTGCCTGGCCCCTTCACACATGGAAGCCCTGAGCCCCAGCATCTCCGAATGCGGCCCTATGTGGAGACAGGGCCTTACAGGTGCTCAGGTTGCAACGAGGCCAACCGGGTGATCCGGTGTGACCGGTGACCTTATAAGGCGGGTCTGGAGACGGACGCGTACAGGGCACCCGTGCGAAGAGACCCGGGCGGAGGGCGGCTGCCCGCAGGCGCGGGGGCGAGACGCGGCGGGCCCTCCCGCAGCCCGGACTCCCCGCCCGTGGGCTTCCGGCCTCGGGAGCTGTGGGGCGGCGCGGCGCGTCTGAGCCACCGCGCTGCGGCCCTTTGTGACCGTAGCCTGGCGGCCCGCGCGGGCGGGAGGCCGCCCCACGACCCTGCGGTTCCGCCGGCGTCGGCGCGGGGCTGCGGGCTCGGGAAGGGGGCTCGCCGCCCACCGGGCGCTGCACGCAGGGCCACGCACGGGGTCCCGGAAGGGCGCGTGCGGCCGGCGTCGCTGCGGGCTCTCGGGGCCCTGCGCCGCGGAGCCCCCGCTGGGAACCGCGGCCCTCGCTGCGGGGCGGCTCTCAGGCCGAGGGAGGCGGCGTCGCTGCGGGGCTGCCCCCGCCCCTCAGCCCGGCGGTCGGACGCGCGCTTCGCCGCTGGGGCCGGCGGCCACTCTCACCCGACCGGCATTCGCAGGTTCCGTCGCGGCGGCCACCGCGAAGGGACGGCGCGCCTGAGGCTCGGCGAGGCTGTCTCTCGCCCGCCTTCCTCGGCGGCTTCTCCGGCCCGACCCGCGCTCGCACGCCGGGCGTCTAGGCGCGCGGCTCCGCCCGCCACAGATGAGGCAGCGTCTGGGGTGCAGCTTCCTTTTTCTTTTTAAAAAAGTTTCAACCGACACACAGTAATCGCACGTATTTATGAGGGTGCGGCAGTGTGTGCAGCTGGCGTCACAGCTCTCCTCACGGCTCTCGCTCATCGAGCGGGAAAGAACCGAGCGGCGGCCTTGTTCCTTCCACAGCAGAGTCCGCACGCCCGGCGTTACAGCGCCCAGCCCGCTCCCGACGGTCTCCCCGTCCTGCCCCTGCCTTTATACCCTTGGTGGCTCAAGAAGCGTCCAATCCACTGCAAGCTTTAACATCCAATCAGCAAGTTTTAACATCCAATCAACAAGCTTTAACATCCAATCAAAAACAGTGGGATTCAAAAATTACCCAATCAGGATCACGCAAACAGAGTGGCGGGAAACAGGCAGCACCCGTGGGCCTGGGGGCATTCCGGCTTGCGGTCTGGCGGCTGTGCGCCGGGAGCGTGGGGGGGGCGGCTGTGCGCGGGGGCGGCTGTGCGCCGGGGGGCGGCTGTGCGCGGGGGCGGCTGTGCGCCGGGGGGCGGCTGTGCGCGGGGGGGCGGCCCCAGCAGCACCGGCGCCTGGAGATGCGGACCTACCGGGAGGCGGCAATTGGCCACGTCCCGTCGCCCGACGTTTTCGCAACGTGCAATGCGATGTTTTGCTACATGTGCACAACAGTGTAGAATGACTAAATCAAGCTAATTAACATACCCGTCACCACACATACCACTTTTGCTTTTTTGTGGTGAGAACATTTAAAATCTACTCTTTTAGCAATTTGGAAATACACAATACATTGTTATTAACTATAGTCACCATGCTATACAATAACTTATTCCTCCGAGCTGGACTTTGTACCCGCTACCAGTATCTCCCCTCTTTCTAGCCTGTGGTAACCATGATTCCACTCTCATCTTTCGTGAGTTTAATGTTTTTAGAATTTTAGAGATTCCACATTTCAGTGAGATCATGCAGTATCTGTATTTCTGTGCCTGGCTTATTTCATTTAGCATAATGTCCTCCAGGTTCATTCACGTCGTTGCAAATGCCAGAATTTTCTTCTTTTTGAGGATTGAACAGTAGTATTTCATTGCGTACATACAGTGAGAGTCCTCACTTAACATTATCGGTCCGTTCTTGGAAACTGTGACTTTAAGCAAAACAACATATAACAAAACTTTGGTTATTTAAACTTGCTCTTTTTTATATATACATATGTATATTTTAATACCTATACCTATTACATTTTGTCATTTACACATAAGAACATTTTACATTGTGTTATGAGAATTTTCGTGTGTCCCGAACTCTTCCTCTGTCACATGACGTGCAGTGGCTGCACCCACAGCATTTCCTTATTTGGATGAACCATAACTGCTCTTCCAATACCCAGCTGATGGACAATCACAGTGAACTCAGCTCTCTTCTACTGTGAACCATGGTGCCTCAAAGACAGATCTGGGGACAGCAAGGATTGCTGCTTCAGGGCACATTTCCAGAACGAGAGTCACAGCCCAAGGCATGCATGTTCCCAAGGCTCTTGCATGTGTTGCCAAATTGCCAAATTGTCTTTCAGAAAAGCCAGACTAGTTTTCACTCTGAGCATCAGAGTGAAAGTGACATGGAAATGGAATTCATGGTCCCCCCGCCCCCGAAACATTTATCGAGAACCTACTATGAGTCTGGCACGGGCCTTTGTTCTCAACTCTGCCCTGGCAGAGGAAGAGACACATGACCACAGCAAGATGTGATGCAGTAGAGGCCATAACTGAAGAACAAAGGACCAGGAAAGCACAAAGGAAGGCATCTGCCTTGTGGATCAGAGTGAGCTTCCATAGTCCTGAAAGAGTTTTGAAAAGGTAAACTCAGTGTTCTCCTGTAGAAGACTTTTTAAAAAACCAAACCAGACTAGTGAATTGTTTTACTGGTGTGGCTTCTGGTATCTTGCTGGACCTTTCAAAAGTGGCAGTGAAATAATCCAGCTTCAGAAGGACAAATACTATGTGATTCAACTTACATGAGGTATTTAAAATAGTCAAACTCACAGAAGCAGAGAATACAATAGTGGTTGCCAGGGACGGGGCAGAAATGGGGAGCTGATCCTCAACGGGCACAAAGGTTGAGACATGCTAGATAAATAAGCTCCAGAGATCTGCTGTACAACGTAGCGCCTGCAGCTAATGGTGCTGTATGGTGTACTTCACAATCTGTTAAGAGGGTAGACTTCATGTTAAGTGTTCTTTCCACAAAATAAAAATAGCAGCAAAACAAAACAAAAACACAAAGGACACAAGAAACTTTGGGAGGTGCTGGATATGTCCATTGGTTGGGCTGTGGGTGTCTGCGTATGTCCAAATTCATCAAGAGATACACATAAATATGTGCGGTTCTTTGTCACTTATGCCTCAGCAAGGCTGTTTATAAAGTGGCCTCGGCAGAGGCAGTCTTTCTCCCTGGAGTCTGAGGGACTCTGAATGGACATCACAGGTCCCTTGAGCCTCTCACACTGTTCCATGTGAACCATCCTAAGAAGCTAATTTCTCCTCTTTTTTCCTGTGGGAGTTCACAATTCTGACACTCTGGAAGAGTCTTTTGAAGCTAAGCTAATGCTAACTGTAAGCTCAGTTCTGAGGGATGGGTCTTTCCTCCACTGGCAGACACTGGGGAGCCCAGAACGAAAGGCACACACAGCCTGAGCCCACAGAGCGCCCGCCCCATTCAAACAGCCCAGAGGTTTGCCTGGGCTTCGGTCTTACCTGAGCCATGGGCCACATTTTTTCAGTTACTGATCCATTTAATTGGAGGGGAATGGAGGGGAGGAGGGGGATCGGGAGGGGGAGAGGGAGGTGGAGGGGAGGGGAAGGAAAGGAGAGAGGGCCATCCATGGGTCTTGTTTGGAGCTCCAGCTCTGGGCTGCTGTCGTGTCGGCTCATGAGTGAATCTTTTCTGTTTCCTTCAGTTGTCCGAAGAGACTTCTGCTTCACATAGGGGGAGCTGGATGTGGCTAAAACAAATGTGTTTTAATTAATCAAAATAAAAGCAGTGAATGACTTCAGGACCTAAGTCTTGAGTTGAATGACCACAGGAAAGACCAAAAGTCACAGATGGCTAGCGAGTTGTGACTGTGTCGCCCAGGAGAATGGGATGTCACTTCTATAAGGTGGCCTGTGGCCATTCCTGGGTGGAGGCATGCAGCGGCTGGCCTGGCTTCATCAGCCCTGTGCCAGGCGCTGGCGTAGGTCGCACGAGGCAGGTGCTGCTACTGTCCTTAAGCTCCACGGGACAGGTGGGTGATCAGCCTCAGGCGGTGGAGGAGGCAGAGCCCACGTTCCACAGGGGAGTTGGTCCTGGCCGCGTCCCCGGCGCTGTGACTCAGCAGTCAGCTTGAGGAAGAGTTGTCGTTGGCCACATGGACTCCACAGGTGTGCGGTCCGAGGCCAGAGTGCTCGCTCTCGGGCCCCGGTCTGAGCACGGCAACACGGCCCGGGGGCTGGCAGAGGGCGGCAGCCTGATGGGACGTTGTTTCTCTGGCTGACAGGGGTGAGAGCCCGGGGCTAGGCAGACCAGCTGAGTGACCTGGGACAAGCGTCTGTAAGCCCAAGCTCCTCCTCTATGAAATGGGGATGATGAGAGCACACGCGGGCGAGGCAGTGTTGAGGGTTAGAGCAGCTAACTCAGACGAAGCACTGAGAACGAAGGCTGGCACGCAGATCCCAGCAACAGTGCCAGTCCTACGGAGCTGTGTGACTTCCCGTGGCATTCTGCTGCCCAGACAGCCTTGAAGTTCTTCCCTATTCGTCGCGGAAATCTCCAGCTCGAGTTTGCAAGATCCTTGTCCGGAGAGGATTGGAGGTGTGGAGAGGGCATGCGGCTGGCTTAGACAGAAGCCCAGCAGCCTGTCCTCCAGAGCCTGTGCCCTCAAGCCCCACGGAGCCCTGCCTGGGGCCACCAGGACGGGTGGGGTTTCAGCCCCCAGGAGCTGAGGAGGCATCTGTGAAATTTCTCAGTTGCCACCTCTGCTCTGCTGCTTCCGCAAACCTAGCCAACCTGAGAATCTGGGTTTGCTGCTCTCCTTTCTGTCTGTGCTGTCTGACCTTCAGAGACCTGTGATGAGCTGAATGTCTGACCTCAAGCCCTACTTGCTCTTAGGGAAGATCTGTCCAGGTTACCCCTTTGAGACCCACTGCCAGGGTGCCAGCTGCCAATACAACACCACAAGAGGGGACACTCATACTGAGGGGACACGAGAAGGTTTTTCTGACTGGCAGAACTCCCAGGCTTTGAGGGAGAAAGGGAGAAGAAAAGTGCTAAAATTTGTTTCTTCCAAATGTTCTGGAACGCGTCCAGGTACATCCATAAAAGATAGTTGGCACCCACCTCAGAGGTGAGGCGGTGTATTTCTTTAAACTGCAGTCGTAATTCCTAATTGAATGTCTCTCTCAAAAATTCATAGCACAGAAGACCGAATTATTAAGTAAATAACATCATAAATGAGGTTCACCACAGAGCTCATGGCTCTCGAACAAGTCCCCGACGGTCCAGGGGAGCTGGAGCTGTGTGTAAACTTCCAAAGTGTCCCTCCGCCCAACCGAAAAATGGTACACCCTGCTCTTCAGATCTTGCTCTTTGCAGAGTGGGGTTTTCTAGCAGTGAAGACAAAACTCGATAGCACAGCTTTGTTTTCCCCAAGACGAGCAAGCTCGGAGAAGCGCCGCTCGACCGTTTCCCAGTGACTGTCACTCACGTTCCTCCGGCATCAGCTCGGCGTCCCTGATAGCCTCTGGCAGGCCGAGTCAGTGGACCGCGTAGATCCCCAAACCCGGTTTTGATTTCTACCAAGTTTGATCAACTTTTTAGAAAGTTCAGCAGATTTCTTCCGTAACCTTTATACTTGAGCCCGAACTCCAGAAACCAGTTGGGGACTGTTAAGTGAGCCTTACTCTGCTCGTGCTGGTGGCCCTCAATTTTCAGGAAACATCTGGCGAGCTCGTGCCTGACTTGGTGCCGGATCAGAGCATTCTACGGCCAAGAGAACTGGCACTGTCCCAGCCTCAAGGGTCTAGCAGAGGCCACAGATAAAAACAGATAAAAGCAGCAGGACAAATTGGGAAATGTACCATGAAGGAAGCAAAATGAGGTGGTATAAGAAGGAATAACTGAAGACATCTAATTTGAGGGTGAGGCGGGGGTTCGAAGAGACGTCTCTGAGCGAAAGCCGTGTGAGCTGAGACCTGAGGGTGAGCAGGCTCGGGTGGGCGGCCACACTGAGACCCAAAGGGTAGCGGGCAGCTTCCCCGATGGACACCAATGTGGCTCAGCTAGGTCCTCTGAGAGGGGATGGCCCAATGCCCCCGAGCCACCGCCCGGGAGACACAGAGGGGCAATGTGAGCGACCCTGATCTGGAAGTCAGACCTCTGGGTCCTGTTAAAACAGACCAATGAGAGCGAGAGCGAGAGAGAAAGACCCTCCCAGGGCTGCGCAGGGTTACATGGGCTGAAGTCGGCGGCAGATGACTAAGGGTCGTGTACACAGGAAGTACTCAGTAGACGGGGCGATGCTAACTAAGTATCTTCCTTTTCTTGGCCCACAGACTCTGCAACCTGAAGAAGTGGGGTAAATGTCCTGACAGCTCCCTGTCTGCAGACTTTGCTCGGGTTGCACGTGTGGGAGCAGCCTGGCCTATCTGGACTGCAGGATGTTCCCTGGGTGAGGACGGTACCTGCTTTGTCCTCCCAACCCTGGGCCGTGGCCTGTCTGACCCATCTCTGGTGCTGGGCACCACAGCCCCCGGTGCCTGGCTGGTGTGCCAGAGGATGGCTGGGCCTCGGCAGGGTCCCGGCGTTTATTGTACAGTCAGCTTAGTGTGATGGGGAGAGGACTCTTTTAGATTAACAGAACCGGCTGGAGCCTTGGTCCCTGAAGTCCATAAAAACATCCTTAATCTTAGAACAAGTAACAGGACTTGACTTCCTCCCAGCCTCCCCTCCCGGACCTATCCCTGCTCCCCACCACTGGAGTGCCTCCACATTCTTGAGGTATTTGTGGTCTTAACCCCAAACCCAAAAGCACGGGGCTGAGAGCTACACAGGCTCGGATGGACTTGGGTTGGAATCCCATGTAGGATCCTGAGCAAGATCCCTCTCTGAACCTGTCTCTGCATCTGGAAAACGGGTTTGCAGGGATATCAGTGGTGTCTCCTTGAGGACTGAGTGAAGCTGGACACAAGACTGCTTAGCACGGCCGACTCCCAGCATGTTCTCAGCGTAGGCTAGTCTCCAAACGCATTAGCGGACCACACGGGCACGGGCGTTCTCCTTCAGTGGGCTGGGGTTAGTCGCATCCCCATAGGGCCCAAAGAATCCATCTGCCACGCTCCCACAGGGACACGCGTCGCTCCTGCTCAAACTCGCCTTCCATCAGAACGTCCCGTTAGTGTTCCTTGGTTAGACACCATGGGAATGCACGCTAACAAACAGAAGAGACGTCGCTCAGCGGCTTGCGTAGTGTTACACTGGGGGCTGGAGGACGCGTGGAGCGAAGGCGCCAAGGTGGCGGGAAGCCAGGCCACCTCCCCAGTCTCCACGCGTTGTCTCCGCATCACACGGGTCGGGATGGAAGCCTGAGGGACAGCAGCTGGCTGGCTGTGCCTGGCAGGTGGAGAGCAGGGCACTTTGACTGACAGTCGCGCCAGGCTGTGTCCAGCGGGGAAAGTGTCTCCCTCCACACAAAACCAAGGGCCACCGTCCAAAGAAGAGGGAACACATTCCAGGCAGGCAGGCAGGCAAAGGCCAGCAGAAATCCCCTGAAACTGGAAGTGTCTAGCCAGGCCACCAAGGAAAGGCGGAAGGGGCTGAGGAGTTGACGCCGGGGTCAGCTGCAGGGTGGCGAGGAGCTGGTGCGTGCGCACCTTGCTGACTGCTCACGGTGGTGTCGGGCAGGTCGCCCTGTTATCTCCATCTCATTGATGAGGAGGCTAGGACTTGGAAAGATCGAGTAGTTGGCACAAAGTCACACTGCAAGAGGCAAAAGCTGTTCAAGCACAGATCTGAGTGACCCCCAAACGCACACTGACAGAGGATTTTTCTTCTTGACTCTCGAGGATAGAGTTAAGACCAACGGGTAGGATTGGTGGAAGAGCCGAGCAGGATGCATTTGAGTATCAGGAGAACTTATTCTTTTAGTCAACAGAAATGTCTAGCAGTGTTCTTTAGAAATACTGCTATCCTTGGGGTGGACAATTGCTATTTTTATTTCTTCGCCCTTCCTCACCCCTTCTTTTGATAATAATGGGCCAATTTTGCTTTTCAGATGACTTTGGGAATCCCTCGGCTGGGAATATTCTGATGAATTAAACACATGCTAGGTCCAGCAGGAAACTGGTCTGGGATGCTAGGGAGAGGTTTCGGGAATAAGCGGAAGCAGGGAGAGATGACTTCTGGGATCTTTCCCAGCTCTTGGATTCAAAGAGTCTATGAAAGCTAAAAAGGAAGCAGTAGTTTGGTGAGGGTAGACAGTATTCCATTTTGCTCAGTTCCCTTTCCTGACATGCTCCGCGGCTGTGTGCGTGTAGGGGTGCCCTCGCTGGCACGCCTGTGCGTGTTAGTGTGAGTTTGCATGTGTCAGCAGGGACGTGTCTGGCTCAGGACCTCCCTACCCTTTGCTGCAAACACAGCAGGAGAAGGTATTAAAACAGCTGCCTTGGTCACATCCCTTTCTCAGAGAGTCTACCTTCAGCCACAGGCCCTTCCCTGACCCTGTTTGTACTGTGCCGGGATCCTCCCTTGCCAAACCTCTGGACCCAGCTAATCAGGCTGGGGTAGACCTCACCCAAGGAACCCACCCACAGTCTACACGGACCCAAGTTTCAAACTGGTGGCCCATAGGCCTACAGATAGATTTGCTTGCTTGGTGGCCTTTATCTTTAAATTAAGTTTGAATAAATTAGCTGGGGCTTGTACTCTTCAGCATGCCAAGGTGCCCACCGACCCCTGTTGCATCACTCGGCGCCTGGTTCGGAGGTTTATGTTACCCATGCAGCCCTGTGGGCATCTGAGCTTGCAGCCCCCGTGGAGTTTACAGAGCTAACGCTTTTCAGTGCTCATTTGCCTGCACTCTTCTGAGTGTTTTTCATGAATCGATTCACTGAATACACACAATAGCTTTTTGAGACAGAGAAAATTGTTATTCCGATTTAACTGAGGAGAAACTGAGGCGTACCGTGTTCAAGATCACACAGGTGGTGAGTGGTGCGGCTGGGAGGTGAACCCCGGCCTCTGGCTCTAAGTAAGTCGGTGCTGTCTTCGTCACGGTGGAAGAGCAGCCACGCCACCGCATAGCTGACGTTTGGAAGGGCAGAGGTCGCATGTCAGCAGACAACGCAGGCTGCACTTTCTCCGGCCAGGGGGTGGAGCATTTGCCCCAAAGCAGAGAGGGGCGAGGCCCAGCACCACAAAAGACAGACGCAGTGGTGGACGCTGGCTGTCTAGTCCAGACCCCTTGTGGCCAGGCTGTCCTTGGTTTCCTGTCCTTGGCCGGTCACACCTTTTCTAATCCCTGCTACCTGAGCTCATGTGAATGAGCCTGTTTCTCACCTCTGTTCTCCCTGCCCACGCCTGCTCCGTGATGGACGCCTCCTCTCCACCAAAGGCTGGGGCAGCCCAACCTGAAGGTGGGGAGCGAGACACCCCAGGAATCCCAGAAACTCCTCAGGGGAGGCTCATAGGATGTTTTAAGCACCCTTGACTTTGAAACGGCTCTCAGAATATCCTGTCTGGGAGTGACATTTTTGCTTGCTGAAAATTTACAGATGCTTAATGTGTTTTTGAGAAATCAAGGTCTTGCTTCCGCCCACACCCTTGGTAGCAAACCACGGCCAGCTGGCCCCACTGCACCCGGCAGAGCAAGCTGCAGACCGCCTGCTGGGCAGCTTTCTGCAGGCAGCCACGAGGTCCCGCTGGTGGTGCCGTGGGTTTGTTCACGCTGCTCCGAGGGCAGCGTCTGGCCCCAGACGCTAGAGGCACACCAGGACCCAGGGAGAGCAGACTGGGCTGATGGGAAATGCTTGTCAGTGTGGCAGACCCATGAAGAAGGCAGAAAGCCACCTGTGTGCGGGGACAGTCTGGTAAACCGTGTAGGTGGACTGGAACGGGCTCAGCCCCCAGCCACACCTGAAGGTGCCAACAGCGGAGCGAGGCTCCTACCACCTCTTACCTACAGGGGCTTCTCCAGGGATGACGCCTGTGCGGAGTGGAGACGCCGCGTGTGCTAGGGGCGCAGGAAGGCCCCACAGTGGCTGGCTTGTGACGAGAAAGGAGCAGGCCCCGAGCCAAGCTCCCACCCACACCGTCTCTCTAAACCCTCAGGGCAGCCCCCAGACACAGGGCTGTTGTTGCCCCGTTGGACAGACCAGGGACTGAAGGTCGGAAGGCTGATTCACTCCCCCGCACGGAGCGGCGAGTCCACCCCCGGGAGATGGCGCTTACCCACGACGCCCTGCCCGCGGTCCGCTTGGGAGAGGTTCTCACCACCTGCTTTCCTCTCCCAGCTCATGGTTCTCTCTCTCCTTTAATCTCCTCCACCCACTGCCTGCCCCTGGCGGTCCTCACCGCCTCCTGCTCCTGTCGCCCAAACCGCCTCCGCCTCGCCCTCCACACCCTTCGTCACAGGCGCCCGCTGAGGGGCGGGTGCGCGGCAGCTCAGACCCTCAGATTCTGTTTTGTGACGTCCTCCCTCTCCCACTCGAATCCCTCCTTACAACTCTCCCCCATCACCAATCCTGTGACTCTGGGTGGAGTTCTGGATCCTTCTCTATCTACTTCTAGCTTCATTCACGCGTGCATTTAGTTGAACACATTCTGAGCGCCGTTGAGGATGGAATCTGTTTCGCGTCTTGGGGATATGGCAGCAAATATACCCAGGAAGACCCATGCTTGTGCTCAGGGTTGACAGACGGGCCACCAATGAATAAAGAAGGTTGTGACAAGCGTCTTGAAGGACACCCAACAAGATGAGATGAGGAGGAACTAGGAAGTGACAACTCCAGGTGGGGTGATCTGGCAGCTTCTTCATGTGGGCTAAACAGTCTCCTGACACACCGCTGGGTCTCCCTTCAGTGCAGGTTTTCCAGGTGCCTCTCCCCTACAGAGACTTCTGTCCCCAGGTCAGCCGGGAGAGAGTTGGGGGAGGGAAGACAGCTCATTTAGCTCCCCGTTCCTGGGCGGGAGGGAGGGCCTGCTCGCCCTCCCCTTCCTAGGGACTGTGCTTTTGAGCTCTAGGGGAGGTGGTTAAGCCACCTACCTGCCCTGCAAGGTCACTTGTCAATGGAGCAGAAGGTCATCCTCCACCCTCTTTTGTCACCTGCCCAAGCTAACCCGAGGCCTCCTATTGCTCTGCTTTTCATCTTTGCATTTCCAGGGACCGTTTTATAACTGTCTCCGTTGACCTTCTGCTGGGCTGTGTTTGTGTGCACACTTCATTCATCCTCTGGAACTCCTGGGACCTAGGGAACACCAGGGGAGCTCAGTCACACTGGGAGGGGCTCTGGGGTGGGAGTTGCCCCTCTCTTCTCTGGTGACCTTCCCTCCCTTCCACAGAATGTTCCTCACTCTGAGGGTTTAGGTGAATGGCGGTGTAGTCTCCCCCCATCCTCCGGATGGGACAACTGTACTGATGTTGCTATTAACCCTGTCCTTAGGGCCTTGAGCCCAGGAAACCGTGAACTACAAACATCCATTCACCTGCAAAGGCCCAAACTGCTTTCAAACCAAGAACCAAGTCATTTTTTTCTCTTTATAGGCGTAGGAACCGAGGTAAGGCCATCTTCTTTTTTCTACCGCCTGAGGAAGACCCTAACATGCACTGAGCCAGTTTGAACTTACAACGAACTTAAAAATTGGCCGATGCTTTTGAGCCATATCCTCAAAATTGTCTCTGAAATAAACCCAAACTACTGTCGCTGCAGGGCCATCCCCGCTGGCTGACTGGTGTCGCTTGTGGACGGCGGCCTAGAGAGCCATCCTGCGCAGTTTGCAAGTGCATCTCCCTGAGGCCTTCCAGGGAGTGGAGGTGCCGAATGACAATTCACCAACCCTAAACTCTCCCCCAGGGAATGCTGCTGGTCACAGAGCCGTGGATACCCGCATGCCCCGTCACCCTCACGTTGGGGGGGTAGGGTCCCCACGTGGCCGGCGATCCCATCTTCTGCACCTCCGACCGGCGCATTGGAGGCACCTTCCTCTAGCCCAGTGGCTCTGGGACTCGGCTGCACACCACAGTCCTCAGGGTGCAGGGGAGTCTCCTGATCAGAAAAACAATTGGATCTCTCAGCACCATTCCGGAGGGGCTGACCCTGGCCAAGGCAAGAGCCTGCGCAAGGTGGGCTGAGCTGACTCTGGGAGGCTCAGAGCAGGGCAGGGTGGGCCTGGGCTGTCTCTCATCCTTTCCATCCCCAAATCTAAGCTCCCCTTTCCTTGCCTTAAAGGGAAGGGCTAGGTCTAAGTTACCATGGCTGCTGCACAATCCTTCCATTTCGGAGAAAGGGCAGTAAAGCTATGTGAGTTAAGGGCCCTTAACTATTTGTCTGGAGACTCCAGCGCCTCCCCAGGGCCTGGCACACAATGCACACAGCGCAGACGTGCTGGATGTGAGTGAGGGAATGAAGAACGAACGAGCAAACAGTACACGCGTAAGAACAGCAATTCCCCAGACACGCAAAAACCTGGGCCAGCTTCTCTTCCATTCTTTGTAGGGGTCTAACATAGGGATGCAGTTGTTTATTTAGGGAGGTGCTGGGGTAATACTGCTTAGAGTCAAATCCTGATTCCCTTGTCTTCTAGCTGTTTGATCTTGATAAGTTATTGAACCTGCACAAGCCTTAGTTGCTGCACGTGCAGAATGAGATAGTAATAGTTCCTATATTACAGCGCATGAAAAAACAGCCTGATATGGAATGGACACTCACCTGTTAACTATCATCAGTCCTCTTCGAAGGGGCTTGTTTGTGGGTATGCACATCTGTACCTGCATTTGTTTGTCCAGTGATGGAGTTCAGGGCTAAGCATTCGCATGTTTATGCAACAAGAGTGTACCGACTCTCTCCAGCCCCCTTATGGCTCTCTTTGTCCAGCTTATTTTCAGCTCTTAGAGAGTTACCATCCATATGTTAAGTGCCATATTAACACTTTCCTTTTGGTTACCAGAGTTACAGCTTATCAACAGCTATCTCAAATCCTCCTCGCCTGTCTCTTTCACTCGTCTCCGGAACCATCTACTTGGCAAAGCTCTCAGCTAGCACGCTCTCTCTTCTGTAATTTTTCCCCAGTCACCTGATGTTACATCTGTCTCCTGAGTTGTTTTTTGTTCTTCCCAGGTTCTCCTCCTTCTTTGGCAGGAATAGCAAATGGTTTTTATTTCATGTGCCAGCTCAGATAGCCTGGAGAGCCCCACTGAAGCTCTGAGGCCGTGTCTGGGGCCAGTGGGGAAGAGCATCACGATCAATTAGCAATGTCTGCCACCAGCATGGACTGGGAGGCAGGGCTGTGTGTGGCAGCCATGCGTCATCCTTATGTGGGCAAAGGAAACACTGTGACTCATCGTTTTACAGCTTAACTATAAATCACAGAGCAAAATCAAATGTAGGCTGAAATGCAAAGTTAAATCATCTAATACAGTATACCACAATTTGGACAGGTGCTAAAAAATGACTTCTTCTCACTTTCTCTCCTAGCCAGAGGGAATATCTATATCCCTGTCTTTGGGGAGCTGGCAGGCCTTGGCAAGGAATGTTCTTCCTTCTCTCTGGAAAGCACAGACTACACTTGGGCGACTGTTCCCGCCGTCATATTACAACTGCTGAGAAAATCCAGGGATCTCTTTGGGTAGAAGATCCAAGTTTTTCTTCCACCTGGGCAGCACGGCCTGTGTGGGAAGGCTGCCTGCTGCCTGTCTGAGGCCGGTGCTCCCTCCTGAAAGTCCTGAGCAAGGTGGCCTTGCCATTGCGCCCCACGCCCTCTCCTCATGGCAAGAAGAAGATGTGCCCAGGCAAGGGTTGACCTGAGGGCCTAGAAGTGCCAGCCAGGGTACTGATGCTCCTATCACATTTCCTCGGGGTTTTGCCTGTGCCGGGCTAGAAGCCCATGGCACACTCTGGAACTGGCTCCTCCTGCTGCTTTCCCGCTTAGACCAGAAGTGGGCAAAGCTCTTGCCCACATCTCCATACCGAGCCCCAGCCCACACGCCTGTGCCCCAATCTCAAGGTTCGCTTGCTCAGAACCCCCTGTACCATGAAGAGGCCCAGAGCTAGCGAGGCCACCTCCCTATCTGCCCGACTGCCCTTCCCTCAGGCCACTGCCCTGAGCTCTGCCCGTCGACAGCAACAACCTTGTCTGTGGCTGCAGCTGCGGCCCCTTTACAGCCCCTTAGACCCTGGGCGGGCTTCTCGACCTCCCAGCGCCTCACTCTCCTCTCTCAGAGGTGCAGACTGTATTCGGAGCGCCCACTCCGTATGGCTGTTTTACAGACTGGAGGAGTTAGCACAGGCGAAACTCCTGGAACAGTACCTGGTGCGTGGCCACTGCTTAAAATGTTAACCGTCTTTATTATTAAAAGTATTTCCCCTCTTGTGCTTTTGGATCCCTTCAACACTGTGAGGTCAGCTTGGCCGACAGGGTTAGAACCTTCATTCTTCATTCTAGAAGGAAAGTGAAGCTCAGGAGGGCTCCCTCCCCAAGGAGCACACACCAGCGGAGGCTGAGCTCTTGTGGCTCCATGTCCAGGACCCTCTGTGATGCCACCTGTGATTTTTAGTTTTTGACCCCAGTCCATGCTGGTGACTGATATTGCTTTGGCTTTTGATTTTTTTACAAAAGAGGATTTTATAAACAGACTGAGATTGTGAGAGTCTCAAAGTCAGACTGGAGTGTGTATCCATTTATATGCGTGAACATGCAAGCATACACCTGAGCATTTCTACTGATGATTGGGTGTGCTTGGGAGAGAAAATGGGTGAAGACAGTTCATCTTTCCAGCTTGCAGTGGACGGCAGAGGACTATGATCTGTTACACGGCAAGAGGTGGGGCTTTGGTCCCTGCTTCTCTGGTTTCCAGGTGGAGATGCCTCCACCAGGGTGAGACTCCTGGTCTCACCTTGTCCCTTGGCACTCCCAGGGGGAGGGGCGCCATCTATTTGGTGCTTTTGAGGAAAGGAACTAGGCACGATCTGCTCAGCCTCCTCCCACTCCTCTCTCGGGAAATGTGTACCCACTTGCCTTCTAAGCTGTCATTTTACCAGAGTCAGCGTCCTGCTGGGGAGACTTGCAGTTGACCACGTCTGCTGCGATAGGCCGTATCTGGGATTCTAGTACTGAGAAGCTCATTGCTGCCGAACAATGAGGCTACAAAGCTAGTTTACCAGTAATAACTGTGGTGTTTTGCACTCCATCTGCTTAACGCTGTCTGTCTGTCAATTGTTCTGAACTCAGGCAGAGAAAAGGAGGACGTTGTTTATTAGCCCCTCACAGCCTGACACCCTCCCCGCCTCTCGCCCATGTGGTTTCCATGGGGCCGAATCGGCTTTGTTTGGGGACTGTCGGGGAGAGACTGTTTCATGCCTCTCCTGGGGCTTCTGGCGGTTTGCTGGTCATCTTTGACATTTCTTGGCTTTCAGAAGCATCACCCCAATCTCTGCCCTTATCCTCATGTGACATTCTCTCTGTGGGCATGTCTCTGTGTCCAAATTTTCCCTTTCTACAAGGACACCAGTCAAATGGGTTAAGGCCTATCCTTGTGACCTGATCTTAATTAATTACATTTGCAAAACTATTTTCAAATATGTTCACATTCTGAAGGGCTTGAAGTTAAGACTTCAATGTATGAATTTTGGATGGACACAATTCAGCCCATAGCACCTAGGAATTTTGTTTCTAGGAATCTAGCTTGGTGATCTACTTGCATGTGTGCACAAAAATATATTTTGTAAGGAGGTTTGGCAAAAGCAAAATTGGAATGCTACGTATTAAAAAAGAAGATAGATCTATATGTGCCAACATGGAAAAATGTCTATGGCATATGATTAAAGAAGTATCTTAGAAAAGGTGGTATGATAATAAAACAGGACAAAATTCTGAATTTTGTAAATGTATACAGAGATCATCAGAAGAATGTACAAATGAAATTCTTGATAGCAGTAAGTTCTCGTTGGGGGTGGGCCATTGGGAATTTTCTGGCATATTCTGATCATTTGAATCTTTTATAATGATAATACACTCACATTACTTGAGTAATAAAAATATTAAAGATTGGTTTCTTTCCATACCCAGTGATTAAGCAGGACCCAAAGGAACATAGTTCAAACCAGGTGGGCCCCAGTGGGTCTCCATGGCTCATGGAGAAAGGGGACCTTTGAGGCTGGACAGAACCAAATTGTCCTTTGCCTGCTGGACACCAAGAGCCTCTGTGTCCAGAGGGTGGGCAGAGCAACGGCCAGGAGCCCGGCTGCGGGGTCAGGAAGGTGGGAGTGCTGCACTAGTCATTCTACTCTGAGCTTCGGTTTCTCATCTGCAGAATGGGGTCAACAGACATCTCTGGGGCCCCCTCTGAAACCACACCCTGGCCAGAAGCCTACGGTAGTCTTAGTTCACATTTCATTTATGGATAATATGCTAAAATTTGCCTGAAGCACTTTTTAGGCACTGGCCCAGAACTCTGGCATCCCAATCATGCAAATCCTTGAAATCCTTCAAGTAAAAAGCAAGGCTCTTGGGTCGGGCCTTAGGAAATGGATAAGATAGGTGGGCAGCTGGGAGCCGTGGGCATAGGGTATGAAAAACAAAACAAACCCCACCACCTCCCCACCTAGTCCTCTGCCTTATTTATTTTTTTAAAATTTTTCCCCTCAGGCTAAGTATATTTGTTTTCCCATTTTTAAAACTATTTACCCATGTATATATTTGCACACAGTCTTTATATTTATAGGGAAGATATGTGCATATATATTAATCTGTGTCTGCATTGTGAATAATGGGAAAGAGAGAGAGAATTTCTATTTATTTCAGACTGGTCAATGAATGGAGAAATGGGATCAAAATTAATTAACTAGACATTCTGATTCCGGAAGATATGTCACAAATATCTCATATAAATAGCCAGCTCTCAAAAAGTTAAGAGTCCAGTAAAATTCCCTTAAATGAACATTGTACAAATAGCTCTCTAATCTCTCTTTCAGGATTTAGGAAGACCTTCTAAAGGTCTGAATTTGTCTCATGGTCACCATTATAAACATCCACGAGCAATAAACACAGTTCTGGTTATTCAAGTGTTCTCAGTGTTTGGATCTGGGTAGAAGGGAGCTGGCATTTCTTTCTTTCTCTTGTAGCTAACTGGTGGCTACGGCACTGCTGCTGCCTGTGTAATTAATTGTTGGGTTTAGCTAATGCCTCCTAAATTAACGCAATGATCAGTGTCTCCAAATAACCACCTTTGTGCACTGCTATCAAAACACACTGTTGACAGATCGGCAGCCAAAGTGGGGACATTCTGCGACTAGAGTCGGGGTTGATTTTAATTAACTCGTTTCTCATATTACAAGGTGAGAAAATACAGATTCTCAGTGGCTCCAGATTAAAAGAATGGGAGAGGGGTGCGCGGACGGGCAGAGACTCATGAAAAGAATACCTACAAGGTATTTTTGTTCCAAAGCCTCCACGTCCACACGCTGCTTCATTGCCGCGGCTGGCCCGGCTCAAGGCAGAACCCTTCAGCATGTCTCTGCCTCACAGCACAGGAGCCCTGGTTTAATTTGCTCTGGGCTGAATGTGCCAGGGCAAGGCTCGAGATCAGGGTAAACATTTCTTTTTCTGCTCACCCCCTTCCATCTTGAAATATTTCATTAAATGTAGAGTTTGGGAACCAAACGAAGATGAGAGAAGAGAGGATTTTGTTGGCTCGAGTTTGTTTTATGTTGCAGCTTCGCTTTTAAAGGCTCATGTTTTCAGAAGCACAGCCCAGCCCATCAGTGGGGACGGTGCTGCTTCTCTGTTGGGCACAGTTCGGAGGGGGCGGCGGTATGGGCGCTGGGTCTGAGGCAGCATCTTTGGCATGCGCTGTCCAGTGTGTTTGCTGCTGGGCATTAGTCTGTAAGTTGGTCCTTGGAAAAAAGAAAGGTCAAATAGGTTTGGAAAATATTGCATGGCCTAGTGCCTCCTCCCTTGCCCCAGGGGATTTCCTGTGTGCCATAGCACAGCAAAGGCTCAGAGAAGTCCCGCATTAAGGGAACAAGTTTATCCGTGTTAACCCTAGTGTTCCCCATGATAACTGACCACAGATCCCTTTACTTGGATTTCATCCTGATCAGCACTGGCAGCAATATGGGGGAGTCACCTGGGGCGCTCTCCTGCTGGGACAGAACCTGGGACGGGGACCCACCCTAGAGACCTTGGTCTTTCCGTCACTACTCATTGTGTAACCTTGGCAAGTCCCTTCCCCGCTCAGGACCTTGACCTTATCTCGTGCGGAAGGAGGAGGCCCTCTGAGGGACTAATAAATGCCTCAAATCTTAAATAAAATCATTTTCATATAGCTAAAAATTATTTTTAAAGAGCTAGCCACAAGGAGCCTTTGTTGTGGGTCAGACCCGAGCAGGAGCGTCTTTGCGTGACCCGTATGGCGGGGCAGGAGCGGCCAGTACTGGCCATCATCCCCTCGCTGTAAAGATGGGGAAACAGAGTCTCTCAACGTAGGAGACCTGGGGCCTGATGGGCAGCCTCTTCTCGTTCCCTGCGTGCTCCTAGCAGACCCTCCGGCCTGGCGCCCCTCTTGTGTAACCGCAGGGCTCAAATGTCCTGCGATTAAGGGGAGGCTTTGCCCGACTAGTCCTCTTGGTCTCTGAAGGTTCTGGCATCTCAGGTGACCAGCTCTCTTCGGGTGTTGGAACCTCTTTTGTTAAACGGTCCATTGGCTCCTGCTGCCACGCAGCGGCCCCCTGGTCCTCGGTGCCACTGACAGATGCTGCCCGGACGGGACCTTCAGAAGTCTCTGTGACAGCAGCAGCAGGCGGGACAAACTGGCCTCCAGTCACACAGCCCCTCACAGCTGGTTGGATCAGCCAGGGGTGGCCAGTCCCCAGAAAGGCCGGTCCCCGGGCAGGCCAGCAGACTGTAGAAAAGTTTGGCGGGTAGGCTCTGCCACCCAGGGCTTCCTAGAGCACCGGCAGCGGGCCAAGCTATCACAGCCTGTCTTTGAGGCCTTTGAACTTGAGCTATGGAGACTGAGAAGGCCATAGAAAGAGTCACATGAGAAGGGTGGTGGCCCACGGGGAACAGGCCAAAGGGGAGGCAAGAGGTGGCAGCCGTGGAAATCAGAGAGCCCAGGGGAAGTGCAGGGGAGTCAACGCAGTGGGCTCTCTGGCTGGGGCAGTGGACACTAGGGCTGGGGAGTCGGGGGTGGCCCCACGGAGGGGGTGGTAGGAGGCCAGGTGCTAGAGCTGCCCCTACCTGCCTGTCCACCTGGGTTCCTGGAGGGGGCTGGCCAGCTCCGCCGCTCCGCCCAGTGTCCCGACACTGATCCTGTGTAGCCTCTGCGTGGGGCCGGAACGAGGCTCTGGGCCTGGAAACCAAACCGAAACGCACGCACCTCGTGCTTCCAGCACTCTGCTAACGACCTCTGCTCCGTCAGTGAGCTGTCCGCTCCCCTGCCCAGCCGGGTCGCTGCTCCAGCGCCCTTCCTGCCCAGCCTCTCATCCGAGGAGACTCCCTCTTCCCTGTCGCCTCTCCTCTCGGTCCTCCCTCCCTCCCTCCCTCCCCCTTCTCCATCTCCATCTTTCTCATTCTCTCAAACAAGACTTCAGAGCAGCTCGGAGCGGGATGAGGAGGCAGCGATGCTCTTTAGACAAGCTGTCTGACAAGGATTTACGTGATCAAGAGCCTGAAAGAGAGTTTCCTAGAGGAATCTGTCAAGCAGCGTCCCACGCCAGCCGCGTGCCCCACTGGCCGGGCTGCCAGTCTCCCGTGGGTGCAGGAGGAAGATTTCTAACTGTGCACGCACTGAGGAGTTGCTGTCCTGTCAGTGCCGCCGCCCGAGCGTCCCGGGACAGCCGGTCCGGCGGGTCTGAGACTGGAGGCACAGCCGTGGCCGAGGCGTGGCTCCCACCCGCAGAGGCAGCGTGTGGACAGGGCTTCGTCCCGGTCTGCAGGTGGCCACGTGATGGACAATTCACGACACATCAGACCACCAGCCAGCACAGCGAGCCACAGTGGTGGGAGGTCACTAGGAAACTGCTAAACCCCTGCAGCCTATGAACTTCTCGACCTTATTATTTAGGTTTACCTGGTTGCCAGTGATGAAATCACTCTGGCTAATCTCAATTTTTAAGAAAGTTTTACATTCTTACAAGGATCTGGGATTGTTCATAGGAAGAGCATGGGATTGTTCATAGGAAGAGCATGGCGACGAGCGTGGGGGAGACGAAACCAGGCAGGTTCTGTTGGTCGAGGGGACAGGTGTCTGCTCAAGGCCCCGCTAGGGCAGCTCATCAGCTGGGCAGTCTGGTCCTTGTGTTCCTCTGCCCAAGTTCAGATATCCATGACGGGGACTCGGGGGCCTGGCTGTGATGTGGCCGGCCCTCTTGCGGAATGAGCTGAGCGGCGCTCCACTCCAACCACACGGCGCGTGATGAGGAGGAGGGTGGCTTCTGCAAAGGAAACCCAGGTCTGCCACCAGAGCGTGGCAGGGAGCGTGGACACCGGGCAGCCCCGAGCTCCATCTCCCCACCCTGACGCCGCCCCCCTGCGTTGGTCCTTATTCAGCCCTCCCTGCTCCCACAGCACGGCGCCCTGGGCGGGGGCTCTTCCCGGGCGTCACGCCTCCGTTCAGTCCTTCATCCAGTCGTTCGGTCGAGGAGAACACAGTGAGCACCTGGCAGGCGTCGGGCGCCGGGCGGGAGCTCGGGCTTGGAGCCCCTCTGACGGCAGAGGCCCCTCTTGCCCCTCCAGCCCCTGGCTTGCTGAAACTCCCCTATCTCTCCTCATCTCAATCTGTCCCTTTGACCAGTGTTCCGGCCTGGCCAGGCCTAGGCCCACGCCACACAGGAAGGATGAGAAAGGGTCTGGAGAAACGTGGCTGTGCCAGTGAAGGCTTTGTGGTCAGCTTTAGCCCTTAGCGCCCGCGAGTGTCCACGTATGCCGCTCACACAGGACTGATCAATTTGGTTGATGGGAGGGAGAGGAAGGGTCTGGTGTCTGGAGTGCTGATGAAGGCAGCTCCTTGGTGTGATGGTGAAGGTGGACCCTGGTCCCTAAGGGGAGGTGGGGAGCACACAGACAGCGGTGAAGAATGGGACAGCATGACGCAGAAAATGACAGGTGATTTGAAGTCCGAGGGTCTTGCTTGGTGGCCCAACCACACCACCCCCCAGGGGAGCAACCTGGGGTCCCTACCGGGGCTGTCGCCTATGTCCTGCCCAGCTGGAAAATCCCAGCCCTCAGATCTGATGTTTTCCTTCTACTCCAGATGACCTTGGATCCACATTTCCTCTTTATGCCAAAGCCAATGGAAACAATCCCAGCAACCTGCCACTTAAATCAGAGGAGATTTATTACTTTCAACCAGGGAGAAGCTGGTTACAAGAGGAGCATCAGACATGCCCAGGAAGATGAGGGCTGCCTCGGGGCGTCCCTGGCTGCCTGCCGGGGCTCAGCAGTCGCCAGACCACGCCTGTGCCTTCGCAGCACCGTCACTGAGGGCTGGATAAGCTCGTGGCCCTGGCGTGGAGCCTAGAAAGAGAACTCTGGGTTCTGTCCTCGGAGGGAGAGGGGCGCTTGCGTCTGTGCACTAGACCCCGCCTCTCCTACGGCTGCTTATGCTCCGTTTGATCACTTCTGCAGAGCTGCTTCCAGATGCCCAGGACACCTGTTCCCTGCTCAGTCCACAGCGCGAGTAGAATGTGACCGTCCTACACACCAGCAGTCAGGAAGGCCTGCCAAGGCGCACGTTTGGGGGCCCCAGGAAGTCGAGGGGACAGGGACCAGCGGTCGCACTTTGCAGTGTGGTTGGTGGTGCGAGCAGACGTGGGAGCAGCGGGGAGTTAGGACTCCAGCGCCCTGCAGAGGCCCAGGGCAGCTTTGTTCTCTTCGACGGACACAGACACCTCTCCGATATCTCCTTAGGCCGCAGGCCAGGGCTGTTTCCTGGGATGCAAAGACCAGAACAAAAGTTGTGGTGGGCACAGTGCTCCAGGCATTCAGAATGGCAGGTACCAAGTTTTAAAATCATGTCTGGTGTCAGTGCCAAGCGTCATAAACAACCTGTGGAGAGCCGCAGCGAGTCTCATGCCATCCGTGAGCATCTGGAAATGATAGCTGTGGTGGCGAGGACTCAAAGATTTCATAGATGGGAAAGGGTGGTGGAAACTATTGGGCACCATGTACATGTTAGTCGTGCAGTCAGACAAGGAAGGGCAAGGGGAGGGAGAGTCCACACTGGCCTTGCCTCCCCTCGCTGGGTGGAAAGGCCTCCTCTAATGTCAAGGGTCCGTCTAGCCAGTCCCGTATCCCTGGGACCAAACCCTGAGTTCTCTGTTGGTGGGACCACGACTTTCACTCCATCTGGCATTTGTCAGTGCTTAGCGGAGAACCAGGAACACAAGGCAGGCTCAGTAAACACCTGGGGAATGAGCTAATGATAGTCGGAAAGAATGAAATGCAGAATTAAAACCACAATCTATTAAACCAGAAGAAGGACCACCATCGCAAGCACACGTGCCTCCTGGGGCCTGGTGACCTGCGTGGGCGAGGCGGGGGTGGGGGTGGGGGTGGGCAGGGCGGTAGGGAGTAGCGGGGCCTGGGGTGATGTGGAGGGCACGAGGCCGTCTCTGCAGGACAGCTGCTCCTCTTCTTGAGCTGGAACATGTACCCAATAGTGCCAGATCTTCTGAGTTTTGGGAAAACAAGCCTAAAATCTACATGTGAAAAAATGATGACTCTCCCCATTTTTAAAGTGCAGGCAACTAATACAAGTATTAGAAACAAGAACGTTGTATAGAGCACTCAAACCTACCTGCTGGCCAGGTTTGGTGTGAGAACCACCTTATGAGACCTCACTTCCTCTCCCGGATGGGGAGACAAAGGCCCAGGGACGAGAGTGACTTGCAGCGATGTGGAGCTCCTGACAGCAGACGGCTTGGGGTGGGAGACGGCGAGTTAAGCAGTCGGAAGCATCCCTGTGCTTCTTGGAAGGCGAGGCGCCTTTCCTGCCCTCGCTGGGCCTGAGCTGTGGGTCCAGCCCGCCGGAGGAGGCTCTGGAAAGGGCAGCCCGGGCACCGGATCGGCCTGCCCTGAACAGGTCGCCTTATTAACAGCACGCGCCCTGGTCCCTGCCCACTGGCCGGCGCAGCGAGAAGAAAGGCGAGTGGCTGGAGTGCAGAGGACAGGGCTTCCGAGAGCAGCGGCTGTGCAGGCTGGCAGCTCTGTGGGGCGGGCGGGAGAGGGCAGGGCAAGGGCGCAGAGGCGCGGCGATGAGCTGGTGGCTGTGAGGCCCCGTGCAAGCCGCCCCTCCGTCCACGGAGCTGCTGCCCGAGGCGGGGATGATTTGTTTGCCCACAGATCCAGTGGGATGACCGGCCGCTCACCGCACTGGCTGTGAATGGCTTGTTAATGGGGAAAGGAAATCGGGCCGCCACACTTGGAGCTGTCGGCGCGTCTGTGCGAGTTTGTTTGCTCTGCTTTATCGAGTGGGTGGCTCTTGCCATGGAGGTAATAGAGCGCTGATCAACAGAACGCACAGGAAGCCATCTGGCCGCAGCCCAAAGCCAGGGCGGGAGGGGTGAGGTCGCAGTGCTGGAGGAGGGGACGGCAGCTGCTCTCCTCTGTGCAAAGCAAGACTCCTCTCTGTGTGGCCGGGTGGACCTGGGCCGGGGACACCGCCCGCGCGCCGGCGTGCCTGGGGAAGCCCGCACAGCAGGGATCCTCTAAGAAAAAAGGACACAAAACCGGGTGTGAAAGTGAATATTGATTCGGAGCTTAAAAAGGAAATTATAATGAATAAAACAATTATAAAAACTTGACAAGCACCACAAACATCAGAAAAATCACGTAATGTCTGCAGCGGCTGCTGACACACCTCTAAATATTTTTTGATTCTGTGTTTTGGCTTTGTCCCATCTTGTTGCCTGTGTACCTGCCGACGAGGGCAGAAGATCATTTCTCGACAGAGAACTCGGAGAGACTTTTTCGCAGAAGGAAGTGCCCGTTTTGCTGCGGGGTCGGCGCCAGCCGGCTCCCTCCCTCCCGTGCACACATCTGAGGCTGAGAGCCCAGGTCTCACTTGCAGCTCCCTGCGTCCCCTCGCTCCCCCCCGGCTGAGCACGGCTGGACATGCCCATCTTGTGATGTGGCCTCTGGCCTGTGTTGTCGTGCCGTGACACGGGGGCCAGTAGGACTATCGCTGGGAGCCATTTCTGCACCAGAACAGCAATAGCTTAGCTCCACATGAGATCAGCTGGGAACTGTGACGTGCCCCTTTGTACTCACACTGGGGGTGACTCCAACACAACCTCTTCCTGGCAGCTCCCCAGACACCCACGGTTCTCCAGCATTGCCTGACAGGAGCACGTTGCAGGGCAAAGGAGCAGCAGTCTTCACTGATGTGGTTCAAATATCTTACTTTTGCACGTTGTACAAAACATCCAAGCATGTGAACACATGGCTCGTGCCTCCCCCAGGGCCCTGGAGGGCTGCGTGCGTGGGCACCCGGGGGCCTCCCTGGCTTCACTGTGGCTTCGCTTCCGTCAGCAGCCAGACTCCGCCAACCCTGTCTGCTCTCTCTCCTTCTCCTGAAGCTCCTCGGATTGGCAGAGTGGGATTCAAACTCCGAGCCCTGGCCCCGGGCTGGCTGTGCAGCTTTTGGGAGACCCCCAGCCCTATCTAGGCTGTGCCGCCTTGCCTAGATGTTGAGAAAATTCAGCTGCAAAAACAAGGTGGGTTTTGTCTCCTGCATAAGATGTGCATTTGGCAAAGGGAAGAGCAGAATCAGGTGGTATAAGAAAAAGCATCATTTTAGCAGCTGCAACAGCCCTTTGAGATGACTGGGCAAAGTGTTTCTCAGAGTCTATCATGTGGAACACTAGTTAGCTGCTCAGACAACAGAATTTATTGAGCACCTGCTGTCTACCAGACACTGGTCCAGGGAATAAGCCCCAAACAAGACAAGCCTCTGCCCTCTCGGAGCTTGTATTTCAATGAGGGGCTGGGGCTGGAAGACCCTGAGAAAGACTGGCATCATTTCAGGCACGAATAGACGGTGTGGGGCAGACACTAAGCACAGGCTCCTGGCACAGAGGAGGCAGGGGCTGCTGCAGCAGGGCAGCGATGGCCTTCCTGGGGCGGCGGCGTTTGAGTAGAGGCCTGAACCATGCGGAGGGAGGGTGTGGGCAGCTTGGAGGAGGAGGTGTCCAGCGGGGGCCCCGTCCCCAGCAGTTCTGTGGGTTTGGGGGCAGATGGAGGGCCGGGTGGGGGGCAGCACAGCGGGTAACAGAGGATAGCAGGAGATAGGTTTGGTGAGGGAGGAGGGCTGGAGTGCAGGGCCTTAATCCGGGGTCCGGAGCTGGGATTTTATTTAAATTGGGCTGAGGAGCCATGGAAGGGTTTCAAACAGGGGCATGACAGGATATGCTCCGAATTTTAGTAAGATAATTCTGGCTGCAAGAAGAGTCTCTTACTTAGGTTTAAGAGCAAAGCGGAGAGACCAGTTTGGAGACCATTGCATCCTTCGAGCTGAGAGATTATGGTCACTTGGCTAGGGCTACAGAGGTGGAAGTGCAGGGAATGGTTGATGCAGGGTGTATTTGGAGGCAAAGCCAGCACGATTAATACTTGAACTAGCTGTGGATTTTGAGGAAAACAGAGGATGACTCCTCTGTTTCTTTGACATGAAAAGCTGGGTGAATTCTGGCAGCATTGAAAAGTTGAGGGGCTTTGAGGGTTGGGGCTTCCATGTCGAGGCGGCAGATTGGGGAGGCGAATGGCTTATCTATTGCTGTATAACAAATCACCCCCAAACTTAGTGACTTCAGGCAACAGTACTTATTTGTTCTCTCACAGTGACTGTGGGTCAGGGATTGGGTGTTAGCTTGGGCACCTCATGAGGCTGCAGCCTTCTGGAGACGTGACTGACACCACAGGACTGCCGGGGTGCCTTCATGGCGTGGTGGTGGCATCCCCCAGAGGGAGCAAAGTGGGAGCTGCAGGTTCTTTGTGACCTATCCTCGGGAGTGACTCACTCTCTTCTGCAGTACCTATTGGTCACGCTGTCGGCTCTGCTGCGTAGAGGAGGGGACCACACAGGATATTACGCATGCCCGTCCTTTGCACATCCACTGGACTCTCTCAGTCGTAAGTGACAGAAAACACAGTTTAAAGCAGCTTAAAATGAGAAGAAATGTATTGGCTTACAAGAAGGTGAAGTGTAGATGGTCCCATCCTGGAGCTCAAATGATTGCATTGGGACTCAATTTTTTTTAATTTCAGAATATTATGGGAGTACAAATGTTTAGGTTACATGTATTGCCTTTGCCCTGCCCGAGTCAGAGCTACAAGTGTGCTTATTCTTTCCTTCTCTCGGCTCCCATTGTCCCACAGGCCAACTCCTAAATGTGGCATAGTGGCTCCAGCCTCACAAGCTTTGGATACTCACAGTGCCACGCTGGGCTGAAAAGAGAGCCTTTCCTCCCTGCAGCATGCACAGCGCGTCCCCGGCCTGATGCCCGTTCCTACTGGCTGGGTCACACCACAACCCCCTCCAGCTGGCAAGTGGGGCCAGACCCCTCAAGAGGACTTGGATCAGGAGACAGAGAGAGACAGCACTGTGTGCTCTGAAGGCACAGCGCTGGCTGAGGCCAAGTGTGCTCCCTCACGGAGCTCACAGTCCCGGGAGAACAGGTACACACACGTGAATGACCAGGGTGCAGGTGAGAAGTGCAGTGCTCAAGGGCAGAGTGTGCTGGTGAGAATATGGGAGGGGCACCTGACCCTGCTTTGGATGCGGTTCTCTGGATGAGCTGGCACCTGAGCTGAGGCTTACAGGATGAGAAGGGGTTAATCAGAGGAAGGGAAAAGGCAAGTATGTTCCCAGCAGAAGTCACAGCATGGGAGAAAGCGTCAAGAAAGGCATCAAGAAATAGCAGAGTAGGGCTGAGTGGAGAACTGCGGCCAGTTCCCTGATTTCAGACAGTTACAGCAGAAGTGACAAAGAGATGATCCAGCTGGGACCACAGGTTTGAATGTGTCCCCCAAAAGCATGTGCTGGAAACTTAATCCCCAACACGGCCCTCGTGAATGCATGAATGCTGCGTCTAAAAAGGCTTGAGGCTGCAGGTTGGGTCTCTTGTTCTCTCTTGCCCTTTCTTTGCCCTTTCCCCATGGGATGATGCAGCAAGAAGGCCCTTGCCAGATACTGGCTTCTCGGTCTTGGACTTCCCGACCTCTAGAACCATGAGCCAATAATTTCCATTCATTACAAATTATCCAGCCTCAGGCATTCTTCTGTAGCAGCACAAAACAGACTAAGCCAACCCCAAAAGGCCTTCCATGCCACAGTGAGGGGTTTGGACTTCCCCTTGGAACATGAGAGCTCATGGTTAGGAAGTGGACGACCCCATCAGGTCTCCCTTTTCAGCGGGTCTCTTGAGCAGAGGATGGAGGCAGTGTAGCCAGGGCCAAGACTGAGCCTGAGGGGTGGGCAGTGGGAAACTGTGGTGGTGACAGCCCAGGCAGGGTGTGAGTGGGTCTGGAGGACAGAGGGGCAGTGAAACTGACAGGAGGAGGCCTTTGGAAGGCAAGGGAAGGACCAGCCAGCACTAGCGATTGGCTGGAAGAGGAAGAAGACCTATGGATCATTTGGGCTGGGTGATGAGTAAGGAGGGTGAAAGTGGCTCCATTCCTCGGAGTCCAGCTTTCAGTGACTGTCCCCAAGGAGTCCTTGTGTGTGTCCCAAAGAGCCATCACAAGGAAGGACTCTGCAGTGCTGTTTGTAACTGAAAAAACAAAAATGGTATAAATGCCTCCAATGGGAATAGCTAAACTAATTATGGTACATCAGCCAGTGGGACATTATATAACAGTTTGAAAGACCAAGGCAAATAATCTGAATGTGGAAAGACAGCCAAGACATCCTCAGTAGGAAAAGAGTGAGTTGTCAAATGATACCTAGACTATAATATTATTTAAGTAAATGAAAACAGACACACATGTATCTTTATATCTAAGTGTGTGTGTATGCACATATGCAAATGTATTTGAAAAGATCTGGCAGCAGACAAACAAATTATCAAGGTTGCTTGCCTCCAAAAAGCAGATTGGGAGTGAATGGGTTACGGGTCAGAGGGATGTTCGTCCTCTCTGTAATGTTTGGTGTTTACAGTGTGATTGCTGTTGAGTCAAGGAGCCTGCAGGACCTCAAGTGGAGAAGTCCACCAGGCAGTTGGAGGTATAGCTCTGAGGCTCAGAGAAAATTCAGATTGGAGACTTACTCAGTACGTGCATACTGCAAAATGCTGTATGTTCATATAGGCTCTTAACAAGACTGCTTTGGTTGCAAGAATCAGAAAACTACTCACGCCACTACAGCAGAAAAGTGAAGACGCTTTAGGAGGACACAGTGCTGACACTCCAAGGAGGCAGCGAGGCCAGGTCTCAGCAAAGTGTAGACCCAGGACTGCAGGGCCACCGGTGTGCAGCCCACTCTCCTGCGCTGCACACTCCTGTGGTCTGGGAGGGCTGGCTAAAGATCTTCCCCTGCCCCAAAGCACAGGGCTGGCCTAGATGGGGTCTTTCCCTTCCAACTCCAGAATTCTAGAGGTTATAAACTGCGTCTCTAAACTGTAACAGTCTCCCCGTCCTCAGGGGCAGAAGACGCTGACCCTGACCTGAAGCGGCCAGGCTGCGTCCCACTGTGGGCCCCGTCCCAGGGGTGTGTGCTGTCCGCTGGGGGCGCTGCGCAGCCTGCCCCTCCCACTCCTCCTCCCCACAGCCCGGCCATCGGCTGCACCTGCCTGCTGGCAACTCCTCGAGGACCAGGGGCCACGTGGCAGGGTGGGGAGCCACGGAAGCTTCCCTTTGACTCGCTGCTAATAAGTTGGCGAGACTGGCGAGTCCCTCTTGCTTCGTCACTGACTGCTGTGTCCTCATCTCGATTTATCACCGCTAGGCCTACCTGAGCCAGGAGTGGAGATGAACACAAATCAAAGCCCAGCGACCCGGGAGAGTAGAGACGTGACAGCAGGAGGGGACACGGGGTCAGGGGGTGGGGGCAGGATGGGGACAGGCCCAGGCAGGCCTCCTCGGAGCCAAAGGTAGGTCCCCAGGATTGACTTTCCTTCTCTCCTCTGGGGAGGAGTGAAGGTAGGACTGTCTTCTTTCTGGCCATAGAGAGAACGAAGTCCATGAATAAGCTTGTGGTGCTGCATGTGGCTCTGCCAGTCTCAGGAAGAGACAGACCCTAACCAAGACCTGTCTCTGCATACCCCTGTGAACGCCAGCAAAATTATCTCCAGTCTGAAGTTACGCACTCTGCCCTTGTTACCCCTTCCAGAAACGCTGCAGCTGGTGCTGCGACCCAGCAGTTCCTGGATGTGGGCTGGCCGGGGGGACTGGGCCACTGCATGTGCGCCCCGGGGCAGGCCCTCCACAGCACCCAAAGACCTCCTGTCCACTCATAATCCCTGGATTTACCACTTCGTTGCAAATGTCGGTGATTTGTCCCCATGTCTTTTGTCTCCCCTGAGAATCCGGTTCCGAGACCCGGCAGAATGCTTCCCAGAGCACGGGGGCGAGTGCCACATCACCAGGGCACTCAGGTCAGGCGGGTCTAGGCAAACAGTTGCTGGAGATTTGAGTAATGACTCTTTAAGATCCCTTCCCAGGTGAGCTCTGGGACACCCAACTGGGAAGCCCTGGAATAAGAACAGTAAAGCATTGGTGTTCACTGGGACGGCCATTTGGCAGGAAAAACAAAATCGAGAGGGTCCCATCACATACCAAGGATCCAGGACTCCGCGCCCTGTCCTTGGTGACAGGTCATGCCTCAAGCCTTGCTCACGTCATTGTCACTCAGCACTGCGCCTAGGCCCAGAGTACGGTAGGTACTGAATCATGTTTCCCGAATCCATGAACAGAGAGCCGCTGAAAGAGCAGGATGCAGAGGCGGGTGGTTAGAAGACTGGCCCAGAGAATTTAGGCTCCTACAACAGAGCCCTTGACCTCTGTACCCAAATGCATTCCTGACATCTGCACTTGGGTGTCAAATAAAGATCTCAAATGTCAGACATCTAAGACAGGACTTTTGATTTCTCTTGTTGTCCTCATCTCGGGAGTGGACACGACATCCTATCAACCAGCTGTTCAAGTCAAAACCTAAGAGCCACCTGCGAATTATCTGTTTGTATTTTTCCCCATCACAGGGATCAGCCAGTCCCGGTAACTCCACCTCCAGAACACACCTGGATTCCATCCACTTCCCACCCTTTCTCTGCTCCTGTCCCGGCTCAAGCATTCAGATCCCCAGTGGGACAAAGCTGTAGCCGTCCAGTTGTTTTCTTGGCCTCTCCCTCCATGCCACCCCACTCCAACAGTCCCTCCCCTGTGCAGTGGCCAGAAAGACCTTTCCGAAAAGTACATCAGAGGATTATTTCCCATCACGATTTCTTATTATAAAGTCCACAAGTTCCTATGTGATATTCATCTTGACTAGTTCTTTGACAATCTCCTACCACCCTCCCTGCACTCACACATTCTGGCCATTCAGACATTCGTTTTTAGTCTTTCAGCCAAAACTTATTTTCCCCAAAGGCCTTTGTACCTGTGGTTTTTGTGCCTGGGACTTTCCCCCAGGCCTTCCCAGAGTTGGCTCCTTCTGTACATTTAAATCTCAGCTCAAACACTTCCTCCTCCTCCTCTCTCTCTCTCTCTTTTCAGAAATGCTTTTCCGATCTTTAGTAGCCTTTTTAAAATTTTCATTATAGCATTTTCACTATCTGATATTATCTTATTCACTTGTTTATCTTCTGCTTCTTTCTAGCAGAAAGCAAGCTCCATAAGCCAGTCTCTAGTGCTTACTGCTGTACCTTCAGGGCCTGGAATGGTGCCTGGTACATGGTAGGTACTCAGTGAATATTTACTGAATGGCTATAGCCTGGAAAACAGTTGCTCCAATCAGAACAATATGGAAGCTGCGTGGCCACACTTCTTATTCTAATGGAGCAGGGGCCACTGTCTTGGTGAATTGAGCTTGACCTTGGCATTAGATGAATCATGCTACCACCAGCAGGAAGACACAGCTTTGGGACGAGGAAAGAACTCTTCAAGGACAAACTTTCACCTGCTGCCTCTTGGTCCTCCCAGCCTTGTCATCCGTCCTGCTTTTTGCATTTTGTTTCTATCTATTTTGCCCATCCACTTTCTGGGACAGGCCTTAGCTTTGGCTTTCCAAAACCTATGCCATGATTTGTAAGCTGATTTTTCTGACTGCAAAGCCAGACCAGGCTTGAGGAAGCCTAAATTGCAAAAAAAAAAAAAAAAAAAAGAAAGAAAGAAAGAGAAAAAGAAGAAGAAAGTTGAGCTTTCATCAGAGAAGATAAAACTTGTTGTATTGATTGGGGCAAGGGTAGGAAGGGTAGGAGGTGGAGGGGGAGCAGAAAACAGCCAGAAACTCCCATTTCTGTATGATTACAATCAATTCAGAGCTTTGGCTTCTCTGTTTCATTACACTGGGGGGAAAGGAAAGAGCCAACTTTACCCCCCTCCACAATCTAACACAGCTGCAGGTAATATCTCTGGCTTTCCAATCTTTTTTTCCCAAAAACTATTTTCCTTATTAAACTTGCACTAGGTGAATCTCCATTGGCCTATTGATTTGAGTATTAGACTGTGTATCAAAGATATGAAAATACAAATTGTTGCTTCAGAGAAATGACCGTCTTCATATTGTTTCTGTCTCCAGGGTTCTGAATATTCCCTGGGGTTCCCAGGCTGAATAGACTTTGAACAAGACTGTCTTCTTGGCAAATGTGAAGTGAGTAGATTCTCGGGTAGATTCTGAGCAATCTCTTAGTGCTATTTATTGCTGAGGGACCACCATTAGCAGGACAGATTTTCTATTCATTTTTTAAAATTTTAACCATAGATTCTCATTAGAGAGGGATCTGCATGCAGCAGTTCCGCATCCGTTGCTGCAGCATTTAACCCCAGCCGCAGCCTGTGCGTGGGATCCCGTCCTCTGGCTGCGCGGCGAGGGCGTTGGACTGTGCCTTTGCTCTGGGCCGACCGTGAGAGCAGCTCCCGGGCGATGGGGACCCAATGGAGAGGGGAGGCGCCGTGAGCTGGTGGGTTTCCCGCTGATTCTTGGAAGCAGGCGAAGGTGCTCCGAGGCCGAGCCCGAGCTGCGGCCGCGGCCCTGGTCTTTCAGGGCGCACCGATTATTCCCGAGGCCCGGGACGGGCTTCCCCTTCATTGCCCTGGTTCGGACTGGGCCACCGCGTTGGCTGTGCAGATTATGACCCGAAACAAAGTGCCAGGTTGACAGACTGCGGACCGGAATGTTGCTGGCGCTCTGCTCCAACCGCACCTTTCGCACTGGCCGTGGGCTGCCCTCCGTCTTGGCAGAGTGCCCTCAGCTAGCTCGCGCCTCTCCGCCTTCCCGCTCGCTTACTCACAATTCCTTGTGGCGCATTTTCCATCTCAAATGTTCTACTATTCATCTCTAGAAGTTCAGTTGGGCTCTTTTAATATTTACATGTTTGTCCTTAATATGCCCATGCTTTCTTCTATAATACCTTCTTGAACATTTGGAGTACATTTAAACAGCTGTTTTAATGTCCTTGTCTACCATTTATATCATCTGTGTTATTTCTGTGTCTGTTTCTATTGGCTGTTTTTTCTTCTCATTGTGGGTTGTATTTTCCCGACCCTCTGTCTGATAATATTTGGCAGAATGCAGATTTTATATTGTTGTGAACTGGGTTTTTTGTATTCCTTTTGATGTTTGTGAACTTTGTTCTGAGACTCACTTAAGTTACTCGGAAGCAGTTTGATCCAAATCGTAATTTGCTTTGCAGCTTTGTTAGGCTGCACCAGACCAGTTTTTAGTGGAGAGCTAATTCGGGCTTGTGAGGGAGGCAACACCCTTCTGAGTTCTGTCCCTGATGCCCTAGGTGTTGTGAGGTTTCTCCATTCTGGCTGCTGAGAACATGAACTATTCCAAGTTCTACACGAGCTCTAGGAATTGTTGCATGTGCTCATTTCCAGTGGTTCTTATCCTAGCCCTGAATAGTCTCTTTATGTAACTTTGCAGTTCAATACTCTGTAGAATATTAAAGGAGGAATTTCCAGAGTCCTCTCTCTGTGCAGATCTCTTTTCTGTGGCATTATGCCCTGCAAACTCTAGCTCCCTTACTTTCTCCAAACTTCCAGTTCCATATCTTCAGCTCAGCAAGACCACTGGGCTCTGCCTGGGCTCCTTCTCTGCACTGCAGCCTGGAAACCCACCTTAGGCAGTGAGCTGGCAGAATTGAAGGGCTCGCTTCCTTTGTTTCTGCTTTCTTAGGACTCCTGCATTGCCTGTAATCCAATTGTCTGAAAACAATTGTTTTATATTTTTTCAATATGTTTATTGTGGTAAAATATGCATAAAATTTACCATCTTAACCATTCTTAGGCGTGCAGTTCGGTGATATTAAATACATTTGTAATGTTGTGCCACCATGGCCGCCGTCTGTCTCCATGATGGTTTTCCTTGTGTGAAACTGCAACTCTGTACCCATTAGATACCATCTCCCCATTCCCCTCCCTGCTACCCAGCCCCTGGCAACCTAGTCACACTCTTTGTCTCTATGGATCTGACTACTCTAACTACCTCAAATAAGTAGAATCATATAGTACTTTTCTGTGACTGCTTATTTCACTTGGCGTAATGTCCCCAGGCTTCACCCAGTTATAGCACATGTCAGAATTTCCTTCCATTTAGAGCCAAAGGATGTTCCCTTGTATGTATGGACCACATTTTGCTCAGCCCCTCACCTGTCTGCGGACACGCGCTTGCTGCCATGTTCTAGCTTTTGTGAATAAAGCTATTGTGAACGTGTGTGCAAATCAGTCCATAGATTTTGTCCGGGGACTTCAGTTGTTTAAGGCGGGAGAGTAAAACTGGTCTCTGTTACTCTACCTTGGTCAGAGGTTAAAGTGCCTCATGTTGGTTTATACAATGATTTTCTCTCATCCAAAAATACATTGCTTTTGACAATTCAAATTACTTTTTGTTTGTCTGATTGTTTTTACAACAACCAGATGGCTTCAGCAGGACAGATATTAATATCCCGATTTTAAAGGTAGAAGAACTGGGGCCCAGAGAGTTCGGGTGCCTAGCGCCTGCTCAAGACGACCAAGGGGCTGGGAGGTGGGGGGCAGAGTCCAAGCCCAGGCCCCGAGGCGCGCTCTCATCTGGTCACAGCCCTGCGCCTTTCTCCACTTGTTCAGGTCTCGCGAACCACGGACTTCCTCAGAGGCCCTCCCTCACGCCCCTGGCAACAGGCGCCAGTCACCCTGTGGCTGTGGAGACAAGCACATTCCCAGGACCTCCAATGGGGCTGGAAAGGCATGTGTTGAATGAGCAGAAAAGACAAGTTCCCAGGGACAAAGTCTCTTCGATCTCCTGGGGTTCCAGGCAAGGTTTTCCTGGACACGTGAGCTGGCCTTCCCACTGCCCCATTTGTGCCATCAGGACTCTTTCAGTCCCAAGTGACAGAAAACCCAACTTCAGTTGGTTTAAGCAAAAAATGGGATGTATTGGCTTACTGGGTTAGGCTGGCTCCAGGCATGGCTAACTCTAGCCACTCAAATTCCCCTGGTCACAGCTCCGCTCCGCTCTGTGCTGGCTTCACTCTCGGGTGTTTCTCCTCCTTGGCTGCCGGGCCATGTCTGTGAAGAAATCTTCTAGCCCCAGAAGTCTGTCAGAGTTTCGGCCTTACCATTATCGCACCAGCTGGGATCTCATCTCCCCCAAACACACCCCGTGGGGAGGGGACATGGGGGGCCGAGTTAAATGCCTACCTGTGGGATAAGTGGGGATGGTGTCAGCCACACCTTAACCGCATGGATGAGCACTGGGGAACAGGTTTTCCTTCGGAGGACAGTTAAGTAGCCGTTGCCAGAACAAGAGGAGAATGAGTTTGAGCAGGCAGAACCTACAGATACTCCGTGGGTGATCTTAGATTTTGTGTGTGTTTGAGTGGCGCCGTGGGTGGATAGCCATTACCTAAGGCTTCCTCTGGTAAGAACTGCCCTCCAAGTGCTTCTAGAACCATATGGCCAGGTGAGACCTCTTTGTGGAGACTCTTGAGGTTCACAGAAGGGAAACCACCTGGAGGAGAAAGCGTGTTCCCAGAGCACCTGATGTCCATTTCTGGGCACCTGCGTGCCCACAGACAGTGGTGAGTCAGACAGCCCACGGGCCCCCAAGATGTCATATATCACCAGCCATGACGGTTCTAGCTCAGGGTTAAATGAGACAGTAGCACGCTCCAGAAATTCATTTATTCGTCATACACGTGCTGAGAGCCTGCCATGTGCCAGGCACCATGACTAGGGATGTCTGGGGATGAGGCCGTCCAGGCTGGGCAGCAAGGCTTCCAGAGAACAGGCTTGGGCAGTGTGACGGGGGGCACAGTTCTACGGGCCTTGAAGTTCTGGCCTAGAGAGAAACAGCAGGCTTCCCCCCTCGGGGGGCTGGGGACATGACACGAGTTCTCCCAGCCTCCAGGACCAAGTTATAGACCTGCTGGAAAGGCCAAGATCATGTGCAACGGTGAGGATGAAATCCTGGGTGCTTGGGTGCTTGGGCATCTCTCTTACTTCCACAAGATGGTCTACACCAAAGCTCAAGTGGCTAGAACAGCAGGACTGATCCCGCTCTCATCCCTGATGCCTCTTGGACATGCAGCTTTTCAAACGTGCTCCCTGCCGCCTCTCCTTCCAGGCTCAGCTCCAGGGTCACCTCCTTCAGAAAGCTTCTTGGGATGCCCCAGTTAAGTTCTTTTCTCCTTTTGCCCATGAGACTTTGGTCTCTTCCCTGGCTTATTCCAAAGTCTTCGCTGTGGCATTGCTGATAACAAGAGCAATGACAAACATGATGATCTGCCAGGACTTCTGCATGGACTCCTGATTCAGTCCTCACCACACCGCAGAGGTGGGCACTGCTGTTATCTCACCTTGCTGAGAAGCAAACTGAGGCACAAAGCCACAGAGGCCGGGCCGCTTGCTAAAGCAAAGCAGCTGATGTCTGCGTCTGGCTCCTGGCTGCTCTTAGTTTGGGCCAAGCTGGGATTTTGAACCCAGACATTCTGAGTTCGAGCCCTGCTTTCAACCTCGCTGAACTACACCTGTCGTGGGTCCCTGTCTTCCCAAACAACCCAAGTTCCTGAGGGAGAGACCCAGGTGCTGTTGTGTCCCCATCCCCCCACTGCCAAGGACATTGGTGGTGCCCAGCAGGCATTGGGCAAGCCCTCCCCGACCAGCGCGTCAAGCTCAGTAACCTAACCAGGTCAAGACGGAGCTGTTTACGTCAGATCTCCGCCAGGCTGTCCCTTCCTGCACTGATGCCAACAGCTCATGTGAACAGCACGCATCTTTGGAACAGCCGGGTGCCCCAGCAGAGGGACTGCACGGTCTCAGCTCTGGGTCCACGGGCGAGTGAGAGCTGGCTGCTGTGTCCCAGCCCAGCGAGGTCCTTCTGCAGCCTCACTCCATTTGTCATTTGTGGAACCAATGGACTGTCACTATGGGAAATGTGTCTGTTTTCAGCAGCAGGACGTTGGGGAAGGAATTGGAGTGCTTTCTCTGTGGCTGACGGGCCAGGCTGCGAGCTGTGGACGGCAGCGTGAGGTCGTTGGCCCGCTTCATAAAGGGTTAAGCCATAGGTTAGTGACAGGGACCCCACTCCAGCCAGCTCAGGCACAAAGGACACAATGTCTCCTGTAACTGGAGGCTGAAGAGTGGCCTCTTGAGGTTGGGCTGAAGGTGCACGCGCGTTCTCTCTGTCCTCTCTCCTCTTCCCGCTCAGATTTCTTGGGTTCTCTCTACAGCAGCTCCATCTTGCTGCCACCAACGGGCTCTCTCCTCGCAGTGCAGGGACAGCAGGCATCGCTTGTCCAGCTCCAGGCTGAGCCCGTCCTGCTCAGCAGTGTCGGGAGGAAGGGAGTTTCTCAACCCCGGTGGGAGGGAAAGCTCACGATACACACACTGGCCCAGCCCGTTCGTGAGCCAGGCCTGGCCAGTGATTGTCGCCTGGGGGGAAGGAGCTTGGGGTCAGCCAGGCCCATGTATAAGCCCATGCTCTGACCCATCGGGAGGGCAGTGTGATTGGCGGCTGCTCCAGAGACACGTGAGTCGGGCAGGGGAGCTCCCGGGGGAGCAGTTTGCTGTTGCAGGATGGAAGGATCATTGGCCAGACAAAAGCTGGCCACGTCCCTTGTGGACCCAAAGGGCCAGCGAGGACTCTGGAGGGGCCGCGGTGCTGCTGGTCCTTGCAGGCAGGACACCAGACCTGCCCTGGGTTTGGCCTTAGGTGAGTGCCCTGGCAGCCACCAGCAGCCTCTTTCACCCTTTTAGCCGGAGGAGCTGTGGCCTTCCCCGTGCTCCACGCCCTCTCTGGTCGGCCACCACATGTGCGGAAGTCCCTGCCAGCCTCCGCCTGGGCCCTCAGTGCGAGAGGACGCTACTGAATTTGCTTTCATAACATCGAAATTATTATTGAGATAACTGCAGATTCACTTGCATTTGTAAGAACTAATTTAGAGAGATCACTAGTACACTTGCCCAGTTTCCTCCAGTGGTAACATTTTGCAAAACTATAGTATGATGTCACAAGCAGGATATCAACATGGATATGAAAATAAAATCAAGCTCCAAAAGTTCGTCTGTTTCCAAGTGTGTGTGTTTAACCCACTCTCCTATGGGAAGCGAGAACTCAAAGGTGAGGTGACTACCACGATAACCGAGACATAAAATTTGTCGAGAAACTTACAGTTAAAAACAAGCTGAAACAAAACAAAACAAAACACAAGCTGAATTCTAATGTGAGGAATCTAGGCTGCAAGGTGCTCGTAAAGGAGCTGGAGGCCACACTAAGGACGTGCCAGTGGACGTCCACGCCGAGGCGTAGACCCTTTCCTTGGGGGTCGCCGAGTCCCTCACACCGCATCCAGCCTCCGCGGGGAGGGCGGCCTACAACAGCTCCCTCGGAGGTGGGGACCCTCGGCTGCTCCCCCTCAGGTTCTGCCACACAGTCCCTCAGCAGACAGGGCTACACCCACACGGGGCTCACCTGCCCTGCCTTCCCAGGTGTCCTTCTACCTAGAGGTGACATTCAAAATACTTAACAATCTATATGGCGAGGGCGCCAGAGCGAGTGCCAATCAGTTTAGCACCAAGACCCTGCCCTGCCAGAGGTGAACCCTTCCGCGGCTGGGCTGGGGGAGGTCTGAGCCTCTCGGAAGATGGCCCAAGACAGCTGAGGTTGCGGAGGGGCTCTTTGCGGAGCCCAAGGTGAAAGCTATTTAAAAACGAGTCTGGACTTATCTTAATATCATAACAGCCATTACAGCTCCGCCAGCGCACACCAACTAAATGTCTGATCTGCTCCTCCCCGCATCCTGACATTCTGGATCACTGAAGTGTCATCTTGTTCATGTCGGGGACCATGCGTGTGTCTTGGTTATCACTGTACCTAGCGCCCAGCACTGTGAGTAGGTGCTCAGTAATGCCTGTTGACTGGCGTGTGCATGGTAGGTCCTGCATGTGCCCGCAACTACCTCTGATCGTGCCAAGCAAGATGACTTTTCTCTCTTCTCTCATCTCTTGCGCAATGTAGACCAGAAAAAGGAAGAACAAAGAGTAGGATACAACAAAATCTCAGTGCTGGAAGACAGACCTTCCTTCCTTCCCTCCACTTGTCTTCCTTCCTTCCTTTACTTTTTCTCACCTACCTCCAACTTAGAAAATATGCATTGTTCTAAGCAGTGTGGACGGAGCAGCAAACCAGACAGACAGAGAACTGCCCACAGGGAAAATAGATCGAACTAGAAAGAACATTCTGGGAAAATAGAGCGAATTAGAAAGTGCAGGAGCTATCAGGGAAGGCTACACGGATGACGTGGGCTTATGGAATGAGTGGGACTCTGGCACCGGGAACAATGCATGAGGGGCTGGTAAGGGCAGGCAGGAGGGAGAGGGGAGGACGCACGTGGGAGGAAGACTGAGCCAGCTGAGTGGGCTGGAGCAGTTTGCTCGGGAAGCAGCGAGGCCTCGGAGAGGGAGACGCACACGTGACACCGTCGTGGGCCTGACTGCCAAGGGCCACAGTCCAGGGGAGGGACGGGCACGTGAAGGACTGCCCGATAATGCTGTCCGTGCTCCAGTAGAACAGAGCGCAGGAGGGGTGCTGGGGCGTGTGGGCAGAGGAGGAGCAGAAGGGGAGGGAGCACTGGGATGGGCACCCAATGTCCCAAGAAGGAGGCAAAGAATCCGTCCAAGGTTGCGAGTGGGGACTGGCAAGATCAGGGTGGGGCCTCACAAAGAGAATTCCGGGGGTTGCCTTGAAGTGACTGGGGAGGGCAGAGCCACCGGACAAGGTAAGCACAGGGGAGATTGCTGAAGTCATTCACGTGAGAGACCAGACAGCCAGGCCAGGGCTGTGGCTGTAGGGCGGGTGGCACAGGCATGCAGAAACTGGGCTAGGACGTGGGGGAGATGAGGGGGTAGAGATGGCTGCGATTCCTAGCTTGGGGGTGGCGTGACTTGGGATGACACGACAAAGGCCTGGGGACACTGGACGCCAGTGTCGCACAGTGCAGGCACTGTGATTGGTGGAGCTGGAGGGGAGCCAGACAAGAGCTGCATTTCAGACTGTTGACTTTGCAGCGCCCTCTGGACCTCCTGGTGGAAGGTTCCAGGGCTACCTGCGAGTAGGCTGGAGCATACAGACAGGGCAGGGTATTCACCAGCCACAGGACGTGCACGTGGGAAAGAACCACAGATTTTGCCCTTCAGGAGCCCAAGAGGCGGAGCAGGGAAGGTGCCAGCCAAGCGGTCTGAGACTGGCGACATGCTTTGCTGGTGTTCCAAGCAGTGATGCTGTGACCTCTACCTGGAGTCCTCGAGTCCTTCCTCCTGGAGACTGTCTCCAGAAAAATATATTTATACCCGCTCCTTCCAATGTCCCCAACCTCCTGGCACCAATTAACGTAGCTGCGGACCTGGGAAATTTTCACCCAAGATGTTACTTCTGCTGGGAGCATCTGGCAACACCTTTAATTTTATTTGGTTTCTTCTTCTTCTTTCTTTTTTCCCAAGGAGCATCCTGAAGGGAGCAGATGGCAGTGAGAAAGGGCAGACCAGCGCTGAGGAAAGTGGCCTGGCGTGCCCTTGGAGTCTCACATGCTGCTCCCTGCTCTTGAGAGCGGATGATAGAAGCAGGCTCCTGAGGCAACTACTCCCGTGTCCCAGAAATCTCTGTGGAGTCAGAGCTTCTTTCTTTGCTTTATTTGCAGCTGTATTTCCAGACCGTAGGCAGAGCCAGGCCTGCTGCAGATGCTCCAGACATTCATACATTTATTCAGCAAACATTTGCTGAACGCCAACCATGCGCCAGGCACTCTTCTGGGCACTGAGAACTCAGCAGTGAACAAAACAAACAAAAATGTGTGCCTTCATCCAGCCTACATTCTAGTCATTTCATCAGCTGGTTGGTCGACAATCCAAGTTTTGGCCATTTCTGGATGTCAGGCCGTGTCCTGGGTAGCGTGTGGTCCAGTGGTGACTAGTCAGACACACTCCCGTGTCCAGAGGGGACACCGCACCTCGTCCAGCTGGCACACCAGCTCGGATTTCTGGTTTACAAGCTTCCGAAATGGGAGCAGCAGATCTCATGCAAAGGCAATTCATTAGAAGGCTGTTAGGGCGGCGGGAGAGGACGAAGAACGCAGTAGACACTGTCGGCTGCCTAACCCTAGCCACCCCCATCGCCCTTTCCGTGACGATAGATGGTGGAGCCCCGATTATGCACATGTGTTCACGGAGTTAATCAGTCTCCATACCACCAAACCTTTAAACTTCTAGTCACATGAGATAATACAATCTCCGTACTATTTTCAGAAAGCTGTTATTTTCGACTGCAAGCAAGCTAACCAATAGGAAGTGTTGGGACAAGGCTTAGAAACAGGCAGGGACCATGAAAGTTTGGGACCCAGGAGCAGGACATGGGAAGCACGATGTTTGTATGACCCCAATTAACTGCCCTTCCACCCAGAACACCCCAAATAGGAAAGTGAGGTTTCTGCAATTAAGAATACAGTTGTAATTAAGGGAGAAAATTGGTTCTTGGAGACGAAACTGAACAGCTGTGTGTTATACTCTGTCGAATGAAGTTCTAAAGGACTAGCAGCTGCTGGTGCGGCGCCTGGCCTCTTCGGAACAGGTGGGTGGTGGCAGGGACACTGGATCAGGAATTTTTTTTTAATTCACAGACAGTAACACAGACCCTTTTTTGTGTGTGTGCAGTTCTGTGAGTTTTAACACATAGACACTGCTACAGTCAAAGTACAGAACAGCTCTGTCACCCAGAATGCCCTCCCGCTGCCCCTCGCAGTGAAGACCTCACGCCCCATCGCCAGCGGCCGCTGCTCTCCAGCCCGACAGCTTTGTGCTTAGACACAGTGTGCATGGAACAGCATGCTCTGCAAACTTTGCACCTGGCTTTTTCTCACTCAGCACAATGCCTTTGCGATGCATGTCGCTCATGCGCGAACAGTGTTTCCTTTTCATTGCTGAGTAGGGGTCCATTGTCTGGATGTACTGACGTTTCTTTGTCCATCCACTCCCTGAAGAATATTTAGGTTGTTTACATGTTCTCTATAAATAGAAATAGTTTGGGGTGATTACAAATAAAGCGCTGTAAACATCCATGCATAAGGTTTTATATGAAGACAAGTCTATTTCCCTAGGGTAAATACCTAGAAGTGGGATTGCTGAATAGAAATGTTTAACTTAATAAGACATTGTCCCTCTGGTTTCCAGAGTGACTGTACTAGTTTGCATACCAATCAGCAATGTATAAGAGTTCCAGTTACCCAGATCCTTGGCAGCAATTGGTATTATCTGGTTGATTTTTGGGTTTTTATTTTTTTAAGTATTCTAATACGCATATAGTGGTATTGCCTTGTGGTTTTAATTTGCATTTCCCTAATGACTAATGATATTGATTATCTTTTCATGTGCTTACTTGCCATCCACATACTGTCTTTGTAAAGTGTGTTCAAATATTTGCCCACGTTTTAATTGAGTTTTTTTTTCTTATTTTTGAATTTTGAGAGTATATATTCTGGGTACAAGTACTTATGCAATTTGTAAATAATTTCTCCCATTCTATAGTTTGTCTTCTCATGCTCTTAACAGTGTCTTTTGCAGAGCAAAAGCTTTTAATTTTAATGGAGTCCAATTTATCTTCCTTTTCTTCTATGGGTTCTTCTTTTGGTGTAAAGTCTAAGATCTCTTTGCGTAACCCAAGGTCACAAATTTTTTCTTCCATATACTCTTGTAAAAGTTTTATAGTTTTATATTTTACATTTATATCTATGGTCCATTTTGAATTAATTTTTGTAGTAAGGTATGAGGTATATATCCATGTCCTTCCTTCCCCTCTTCCATCCCTTCTTCCTTCCTTCCTTCTTTTTAAATATATGCTTGTTCTTTCTTTCATTCTTTGGTACAGAAGTGTTCAATTGTTCCTATGTATCTTTCCATCGGCCAATACCATACCATCTTCATTACTGTAGCTTTAGAGTAAGTTTTAAAATCAGATTGTATGAAGTTCTCTAACTCCATTCTTTTTAAAAAATTGTTTTGGCTACTCTAGCTCCTTTGCCTTTTCATATAAATCATAGAATTAATCTGTCTGTATCTACAAAAATCCCCGCTGGGATTTTGATTGGAATTGCATTAAATATCTAGATCAGTTTGGGAGAGAATTGATATCTCAGCTATGCTGAGTTTTCCAATGTATGAGCACAGCATGTCTTTTCAATTATTTACATCTCCTTTGATTTCTTTCATCGTCATTTTATAGTTTTCAGCATACAGATCTTGCACACATTTTTGTTAGATTCATCTCTATGTAGCTACTGTCTCTTTTTTTGGAGATTTTGTATATGTTATTTTTTAATATTTCAGTTTTCAACTGTTCATTTCTGTAGAAATGCAATTGATTTTTTAAAATATGTTAACCTTGAATCTCCTGACCTTACTAAACTCACTTAATAGTTCTAGTTGTAATTTTTGTTTTTCCTTTTTAAATAGATTTCTTTGGGATTGTCTATGTATATAGTCATGTTCTCTATAAATAGAGTTTTATTTCTTCCTTTCTGAACTCTGTGCCTGTTTTGGTTTTGGACTTATTGCCTGGCTTAGTATTTTAAGTATAACATTGAATGGGAGTAGTGTGAGGGAGCATCCTTGTTCCCAATGTTAAGATGTAAGCATGCATTGTTTTCACCATTAAAATATCATGCTCGCATAGGTTTTTGAGGATGCCATTTATTGGGTTAAGGAAGTTCCCTTTTATTCCTAGTTTCTTGAGAATTTTTCTCATGGATGGATGCTGAGTTTTTTACGATGCTTTTTCTATATCAATTGGTATGATCACATGGTTTTTCTTCTGTAATTTGTTAATATGGAAGATTAAAGTGACTGGTTTTTCAAATGTTGAACCAGTTTTGCATTCCTAGAATAAACAACATCTGAGTGGATTTGCTAATATTTTGATGAGCATTTTTGTGTTTATATTCATGAGAGATATTGGTCTGTAGTTTACTTGTATTATCTTTTCCTGGTCTGGAATCAAGGTAAAGCTGGCCTCATAAAATAAGTTGGAAGTGTTTCCTCCTCGTCTATTTTTCTGGAACAATTTGTGTAAAGAATTTTCTTTACATGTTTTCTAGAGTTTATAGAGAAACAATCTGGGCCTGGAGTTTACTTTTTTCAGAAGGGTTTAAGCTGTAATTTCAATTTCTGTATAGATAATGGATGACTTACTTAGGTTATCTATTTATTCTGGGGTGAGTTTAGTAATCTGTGGCTTTCAAGGAATTGAACAATTTCACTTGAGCTGTCAGGTTTGTGTGTATGGTGTTGTTCAGGGTGTCCCCTCATTAAACTTTTAATGTCCTGCAGTCTGCAGTGAAATTCTCTCTTTCACTCCAAATAATGGTAATTTGTGTCTCTTCTATTTTTTTGAGAGTCTAGTTAGAGATTTATCAATTTTATTGATTTTTCCAAAGAACCAACTTTTGTTTTCATTGATTTCTCCATTTTTCTGTTTTTAATTTCATTCATTTTCACTCTTATCATTATCTCCCTTTCTTTCTGCTTGCTTTGGGTTTATTTTTCTCTTCTTCCGTTTTTTTTTTAAGTAAAATACTAAATTGTTAATATGAAACCTTTCTTTTTAAAAATGTAAGCATTTAATGCTGTGCATTTCTCTTTAAGCATTGCTTCAGCTGCATCTCATAACTTCTACGTGTTGTATTTTATATTAATAGAAATTGGGGCTAGCTTTGGGGATAGTTAGGGCAAAATCCACAGAAATGTTCATACCTTTTGAGCCAACATTTCTACTTCTTTGCTCATATCCTAAGGAAATATTTATGAAAGCACACATACATTTGTGCAATCTCCCAAATTTGAAAAAACATAAATGCCAAATAGGAGACTAGTTAGCTAAATTATGGTTATCTAAACAGTGGAATATTATGCAGTCATCAAAACTTACCCTGAGGAGCAATGCGGAGGGGGATGGGAAGGAGTGAAGTATTAGTATTAGTAAGTTCTTGATGAAGTATTAGTAAGTTCTTGATTTTCTGTCAACTCCCCTTGGGAATGTAACCTCAGTGAAATAGCAAACTTTGTCTTTCTTATTTGTTCCTATTTCTTTAGTGCCTGGCACATGGTAAATACTCAGAAATATTTTATTAAGTAAATAAGTAGGAGAGAAGTATATCTGCCTGCCTCATTATTTAGGGGTGTGTGTATGCATGTGCGTACCGCATCCTGCTCTTTTGTGTGAGCTGCACTCTTGCTCCTCACACTGTCTCCAAGTGATGAGCATGCTCTCCCTTCTTTTCCCGGTGACTCATTCCAGATCCATTTCAGCTGACACCCTGACACTCCTCGACACTTGTGGAGCAAATAGCAAGTTCTCTTTGAGGGACACTCACAGTCTTCATCTTGGATCACTAATTACACCATCCTCACAGCCAGCGGGTACAAGTAAGCTCATTTTCCCGAAGGACAAATGTGGACTCAGGTGACTGCCCTGAGGATAGCACAGAGGTGGGTGCGGGGCCGGATCTCCCGCTCCCAGCCTGGCGTCTTTCCTCTCGGTGCCCCATCCCGGCAGCCCTGTCCTGCCTGACACAATGGCTCTGAGCTTCTGGGGCCCCCCGATTTCACCCAAGGCTGCAGGCCATTGTCAGAAGTATTGAGCTCACCACAGCCATGTGAAATGCCGCAGTGGCTCCACATTCTCACAGGCTCTTACAGTCCCCAAATACCAAAGGGCACCGTCTGCCATAGCAACCGACGGTCTGAAAAATGTAATGGCTTTTTAAAAATATTGGGCAACTGGGCCACTTGTGCTTTGCTACTCTCTAGCTTCTATAAAGCCACATAAAATACCACAAGTGCACTCAGAAACCCTCAGCAGGCTTCAGTGAAAATAATACACATGGGTTTGGGGGCAAACCCATCAGGGATTTGGGTTGTGTCACTGCACGGACTCAGACACATGACTGAATCTCTCTGAGCATCTCTTGGGTCACCTGCGACATAGGGCTGCTTGGGCATTAAGGGTGATATTAGAAATTAAATGGGTATGATATTAGAAATTGATATTAGAAATTAAATGGCTTTTCGTTCCTGGAAAATAGTGAGGACTCAAAAGGGGAGGGGTTGTGGTATAACCATCTTGGCTGACAATGATGCTCCAAATTCCGTTCTAAGCTTCTCGACCCTCGAGGGAGAAGTGCCCGGTGGAATCCAGGTGAGCTCTACCTGTGTCCAGCCTGCTCTGCCTGTGTGGCTTGCCTCCCTCTTGTCCTTTCTTCCTTCTTCAATACCCTACACAGTCTAATTGCAGGTCGCGGAGGATGGGCGTGATCTTGCAGCTTGTCCAGCCACCTCCTGGGATAAGAGACGTCACTGGGACTTCCACCTGCCCCCGAGTTGCTCTGAAGGAGCTTTGTCAACTTGGAATTAAGCGTGTGAATTGACACTGGAAGTTGCTGGAAGATGCTTATGTTTGGCGAAATTTCTCTGGGGGCAAGAAATGGAAAGACCCCTTGACTTTGAGGGGACTGTCAAACGCTGGTCCTGCAGGCCGACCACGGCCAAGGCTCGGCGGGAGTGGGGCAGTGTGGGCGCGGGGCGGGTGTCCAGCCCCTTGCCGAGCACCCGCCGGTTCCCTCGAGCCCCGCCCCGCACCTGGGCCTTCCTCTCCCGTGGGAGCGAGACCCGTCTGATTTTCACTCTGCCGCCAGCCCAGACGGGAGCCTCGGCCCGCACAGGGGTGAGTGCCTGTTGAGGAGGAAGGAGGGGTTCTCAGTCCTGAACCGCCGGCGCCTGTGCAGGAGAGCCACGCTCCGGCCCGCCACGCGCCTGACACCCGGGCCTCGGCAGGGAAGTCCGGACCGCGTGGCTCTGGGGCGCAGAGTTCGCGCCTCTCCCCTCCCTCCACCTCCTCAGGGCCGAGCACAGCGCTCTGCTTCTGCTCTTCCACAGCCGGTTGTCATGCTCCGCCTCTTTTTAATACAGAGGAGGGAGGAGGGGTTTTCGTGCATGCAAAATTAACGCAAATCAAAGCTGCTGCTACGCTTTGATCCGGCCGGCTCCGATTCCGTTTTCGCGCTAAGCCCAGGATTGCGGGCAGGAAAACTGCCAACGCGTCCCGTTTGATTAGCGCCGCCTAATGCAGGGTGATGCTGGCAGTTCATTACTTGGGAAAGCTCTGATGCGGGCTGCCCACGGTGCCTGGGGACGGGGTCATCTTATTTAAAATGCAATCAAGCCCCTATGGTGAGAGGATCCGCGAAATCCTGCCTAGGCTGGGGAAGTGCAGTTGCCTTTAATGTAGACAGACAAAAACCCCTTCTGTTTGTACAAGCTTTTGACAGTTTCTTCATGCCATCTACAAATATTTAGTGTGGCTTATCAAGTGCAGAACCCTGGGATGAGGAAAACAGGAAAGGCCCTACCCTCAGGGCGCTTACAGCCTAGAAGGGAAGGCGGGCATTATCCCAAAGTGAACACATCGCCAACAGCTGTCAGAAGGCCACACGAGAGTGTGAGAGCAGGCCTGGGGTCAGGGAAGACCACCCTGAGGGGTGGCGTATGGGCCGCCATGGGAAGCATGAGTGAGAGTTGATGTGGAATAGACGACAAGGCGCGGGGCAGAGTTCTCGAGGCTGGGGACCCCTATGTGAAGTCGTGGCACAGCAGCAGCCCAACCTGCTAGCGAGGCTGTCCCCTGGCCCGTTGTCTGGGGCAGATGGAGGGCAGGGGCAGATGGGGAAGGGCTCTGGAGACCTACCCCAGCCTCCATCCCTCTAGGCTGGCTGCAGCCTGGGGTGGAGGATGCAGGGTCACCTTTATGGCCAAAGAATGGTGAGAAATTTGTGGCCTCCAACTCAGAGCATCCCCTGCTTGCTTCTCCAGCCCACAGGGACTCTCCCCAGGTCCTGGGACAGGATGGCAACGACCTAGAAGGCCTGGCTCGAGGCCATCCCTGGGCCTTCCCAGACACTGACGCTGGCTCTGCCGGCCAGCTCGTCTGTGTCTGGGTCTCCACCTCTGCAAAATGAGCTCATGGGGTCACTCCGTGCCCGCCTTGCCACACTATTGGATGGAACACGTAAGGCAGGAGATTCAAGCAGTTTCAAAAAGTTCCGGAGAAATAGCAAGGATATTTAGAGATAGTCGTTGGCAGGGCCCAGCAGGGTGAGGGAATAGATCGGTGCTGGCTGGGCATGAGGAGGGTGCCACGAATTGCCTAGAGAAGGGGAAATTCTTCCCGACTTCCGAGAGTAAGATGTGTCCAGCGTGGAACCGGGGCCCTCTGCAGTGGTCCTGTGTGAGTCACCTAAGCTGCGTTATGCTGCAGTAAAGGTAGCACCCAAGTCTCTGACTTAGTGCCACCGGACTTGATTTCTTTGGGCCTGGGCAACCATCCAGGGCTACTGTCCTCCGTGCCACGGGCCAGCTGCCCAGCCCAGGGAGACAGCCCCTGCGTGCTTCCGAAAGCTGCCCTGGCTCTGCCCTTCCTCCTCGTCGCCCCAGCTGTGGCTGGCTGCTTCCCCTCCTGTCCTGATGACTCAGACCACTCTGCCATCTGCCCCCGCCCACCGCCCACATCCTGGTGCCTTTGGGCCCCTCACACGTATTGCCTTCTAATGAGCTACATAATCTGTTGGTTTCTTATGCCTATTGTCCATTTGCTGTCTCCTGCTCTACAATCTGGACTCCACAGGGCAGGGATCTTGCTCCGTTGTGTCCACAGATGTCCCTCAGAGGGAAGTCCGAGAGTCTATGTTTCGGTGAACGCCTAGATGCTCACGGGACGGGAGAAGGACCTGCCCTTTCTCTTGTCCCTGACTGGCAGGGGCAGAGGCTGTCTTGAGCAAGCATAAACTGCCCTTGTTGCTGGATTTGAACCAGAGAATTTGGTCCAAATCAAGACATATGGAACCACCTGGGCTCAACCTTGTGGTCTCAGGTGCAGGTGACCAGATTGGAAGGCTCGTCGAAGTTTCTTGCTATTCCTAGGTGGAGTGAATTCAGTCTTCTCATCCTGTAGACAATGTCGCATGCAACCTTGGGAACACACCTCACTTCCCTCTTGCAGGCGGAAGACACATCTGTAATTTGTCTCCACTGTCGGGGAGAAAGTACCTGCGTGAGCAAAGGGAGTTGGATTGGGGGAGGAGAGCCCTTCCCACTGGCTGAGAGCCTGGGCTGGGCAGCGAGACACCCGGGCCACGCACACTACAGGAACTCTTTGGTGACGAGCCTCCTCTGCCAAGGTTTAATGAACTCTTCACTGCAGCAGCTCACGCCTGGGGACCTCTACCCTCTGGGGGGGCTTCTAGGTGTCACACACTATTTATTCACCGCCTTGAGAGTTCCAGGCAGAAAGGCAGAGACCTGCTGCCATTTGATAAGCATCTGAGGTGTCAAAGTACACAGCCGACCACCGTTCCCCTTCCGGTGATGGGAATAGTTTGTCCGTGTTTGGCATTTATTTCTCTCCCATTCCTCTGAAGTCATGACTGATCTCATTTCTTTCTTTCCTTGCGTTTTCATCTGTGTTGGTGAAAGGGGCGACAGGCTGGTGGTCAGCCGCTGGTGGCACGCGAGGCAGTACTCGTGCTGGTGCACCCGTCTGTGTGACGCGCTGATCTCCCCATGGGCCTCGCTCCGGTGCTCTGTCCTTGCAGTTTCCTGCCAGGGAAGCAGGATGAGGCATGCTGTCTTCCTGCGTGCAGATGGAGCTGCTCAGACTCAGCGAGGAGCAGATACCTGGCAGACTTGGGAGAACCCAGCCTGCCCAGACCCTGCTTACTGGGTATCTGACAAATACTGAGTGCGTTGCTACCACATGCCAGGCTTCTTTCTGGAGGCTGAGGGATGCTGATGAACAAACAGATAAGGTCGTGCTCTCGTGGCGCTTACATTCTCGGGTATCATCTGGAGATAGAGGTGGGCTTAGGACATTTGCATGCTTTTATGCAGAATGGTCATCTCTTCCTAATTTGACTTTAAAACAAGGCTTAGGATATAGCACTGTCATTCCAAGTCTCTCTCTCTTTCTTCCTTTTTCTTTCATGTTAGGACCCTGGGTGGGGAGGGTCCAAATTCATTGCCACAGCTGTCTCCCCCTTTTCTTTCTTTCCTTCCTAATGATTTCAATAACTTTTGATACACTGCACCAAAGCCTTTTCTTGCACGAGAACAAAAGGTGAAATGTTAATATAATTTTATTTGGGCTCAGATTGGATAAAGGAGACCTTTTGTTTCCTACCTTTCATCTTCAAGTCGGCACTCGTTAATTAAATCGAGCCTGTGGAAAGTGACCTTTGGGGAGAGGGGGACACCTGAGAATATAATATGTTTTAATCAGATATGGGCAATAAATAAATAAGCAAGAAAAGAGCTGTTGGACAAAGACACCCTGAAAGCTTCCAGATGAGAGCTCTTGAAGGGAAAGGTAATTTGCTTTTTCTTTGGGTGAAAGTGCACAGTTAGGTAAAGAGTGCACAATGGTCCTGAAAACGGGGCCATTTGGATAAAATAATTCACCACCCCCAACCCATACATCCTAAGAGAGGGAAGAGCTTACTGATTCTACATCCCCAAGACCACCCTGGCTGTTTCCTGCAGTAGGATTACCACAAGGGCTGCCCCGTTTCTCTGAGCCCATGCCTCACCTGGCCACCAGGGGGCGGGAAAGAGTCATTTTCCTCTGCATGGAGTGGTAGACCCACGAGGTGCCTCACCTCTGGGCCAGGTGTGGTGGATTGATGACTCGGCCTGCTGGGCTTGGGGAAACTGGAGGGGCACTGAACATCTGCCTACTCGGGGGAGTCAGGTTCACCCCAAATCTGAATATTCCCTACACCTGAGCAAGGCAGGCTCCTGCTATACAGGGAAGAAATGGGATGGAAGCATTGTGGCAGGTGACAGGGTGGGCTTTGAAGGCTCTGGAATTTCCTGGCTGCGTGACTTTTAGTGGGCTACTTGGCCTTTTTGAGTCTCAGTGTCCTAATCTATAAAATGAGGACAGTAATCTCACTTTATAGGATTGTTGAGAAGAGTCAATGAAATTAGAAATATAATCAGTTGGCAGGAAAGCGATAGGCACCCAATACAGGAAGGTTACTGTGATGGCTCTATCTTCCCTACACCAACCTACCCTCAAAAGTACTGCCTGCAGAAATCCAAGCATATCCCATTACCTGCTTTCCTTTATACTTTTTTAACAGAAAGTTATGATTAAATATATAGTAAAGCTTCTAAAGGAAGCTGTCTCTGAACCTAAATATATATAAAATATATATTCATTCATTCATTCATTCCTGTAACTGTTGCATGCCTACCACGCCAGACAGCCTGGAGGTGATGCACACAGCAAGAAGGCAGAAAGCAAGCCTGGCGCCTGCTCTCATGGGGCTCCCAGTTGGTCCCAGTGCTGTCCGGTAGGACTTCCTGTGATGATAGAAATGTTCCTTATCTGTGCCATGATATCACATACGGTAGCCACTAGCCACACGTGGTGACCAAGCACTTGGATGGTGGTAGTTACAGAAAGTGCACTTTAAATTGTATTTAATTTTAATTCATTTAAATTTTTTTTTTGAGACAGAGTCTCGCTTTGTTGCCCAGGCTAGAGTGAGTGCCGTGGCGTCAGCCTAGCTCACAGCAACCTCAAACTCCTGGGCTCAAGCAATCCTGCTGCCTCAGCCTCCCGAGTAGCTGGGACTACAGGCATGTGCCACTGTGCCCGGCTCATTTTTTCTATATATATTAGTTGGCCAATTAATTTCTTTCTATTTATAGTAGAGACAGGGTCTTGCTCTTGCTCAGGCTGGTTTCGAACTCCTGACCTTGAGCAATCCTCCTGCCTCGGCCTCCCAGAGTGCTAGGATTACAGGCGCGAGCCACCGTGCCCGGCACCCATTTAAATTTAAATAGTTATACATGTCTAATGGCTACTTTATTGGATGGCTCAGGTCTAGAGGATAAATGTGAAAATGTTTAGCGCAGGGCCTGGCATACAGTCAGAACTCAGTAAATGCCCATCTCATTCCCGCCGCACTATGTGGCACCTGGTGCTGTGCCTGTGACTCCTCTGCTGCCATTACACCTTCCTAAGGCTGGAGGGGTCATCCCAGTGGACTCTAGGAAGGCAGCACCGGCTTGGATTATTTATGTGTGCGCTACAGGATTTTGCATACAATAAGTGCTCTGTAAATGCCTAAAGAGCCAATATGATGTAGAAAAAGGAACATGCTTTGGAACCAAGGAGAAATGCATTTAAATCTCAGCTCCGTCACACACCAGCTGTGTGGCTCATCTGGGTCTCAGCTTTCCCTTCTGCTAATCGGGTGAGGACAGCCACCCCGTGGGCCAGTTTCAAAGACAGATGGATCATGCAGAGGATGAGCCCGCGCCCTCCTAACAGAAAGCTGGTCTTCAAACGGGAGAAAGCCAATCGGAAGCCAAGCGATGACGCTGCTCATCCAGGCGTCCCAGTCTCACGTGTGCCCCCTGTGGCGTGTCCAGTGAGATGAGACTGTTGACCTGGATTTGTTGACTGGATTGGCTTGAGCACCCAATTCCAGATAACTAATCAAGTTTCTCACCTAGGCTTTAAAAAATAAATTAAAAATATAAAAACTAAATCTAAGGGGAGGAGGTCAGCCCTTCTCTGGGGGTAGAAGCCAAGAGAAACTCGTAGTGCCAACTTCCACCTAAGGTGGAGGAAGCTGGAAAGAAGCTGGTCCGCAGTTGGAAAGAATAAAACCAACACATGCAAGAGGAGCCGAAACAAACTGAGAGAGAGAGAGAGAGAGAGAGAGAGAGAGAGAGAGAGAGAGAGAGAGAGAGAGCGAGCGAGCAGCCCCGAGCAAGTGAGCCCTGGAGATGTCCCTGCCCAGAGACACAGCTGGGGCCTTCCAAGGTGACGCGAGGTCACATCCCCTCCTTCTCGGGCATCCTCCTTTCTGTTTGAGCAGACCTGAGCTGGGTTTCTCTCGCTGGCAATGCAACGGGTTCTAATGAAAACAGCAATCATTCAGACACCCGCTCCTCCTGATCCTCAGCATCCCCTCAGAACTTTGCCTTGAGCTGCGTCCTGCCTTCTGTGCCGCGTCTGCCGTGGGATAACTGGGAGCCTGGCATCGGGGCGGGGGCGCCCAGTCCCTGGGAGTCATTTCCTGTGATGCTTACGTGACATTGCCTCGGGACAATTTAGTAGCAAAAGAGCAAATGCAGGTGTCTCTGAAGCGGCCCTCCGAGAGGCAGCCCAGCGTGTGGGCCGAGAGCATGTGGAAGCGGGAGACAGGGGCCCACGCTCAAAGCCCCCGCCTGACCGCTCACCAGTGTGAACCTGGGCCTCAGTTCCTCACTGGCAAAGTGGAGACGAGAAGGCACGTCCCACCTGCCTCCCATGCGACCGTAGGTGTGGGTGAGGGAATTCACGCCTCACCAAACCTTTACTGAGTGGCTACCATGGCCTGGCACTGTGCACTATGCTGAGCGTTTCAAAAGTTGTGTTCTTTTTCACCTGCCTTCATCCTCACTCCCTTACGGGAGAGCTGGGAGGAACGTCTGGGAAAGGAGGGCATTCTCTACCTGTCCTGTCCTTTCTTGGGACTTCAAATGGGCCAAGGTGACAGTGGTCACATAGCAGTCTGCTACCTTGCACAGTAACTTAGCGGCTTTCCTTTAAGGCTTCATAGCTCCCAGCTCCCAGCTCAGGCTCACCACGTGTGTGACAACTACCCCAGTGGGAGCCACTCCTGTCCCTCCCTGCTGCTGAGTGCTGGGCCCCCCGCCCACTCTGGGAAACCAGAATCGGCAGCCTTGCTTCTCCCCCAGTCCTGTGGCTTCTTTCCCTGCCTGTCATTGCCCGACTGGCCGAAGCCAGGGTCATTGTTGCCTTTGGCACAGGTGGTGTCTTGACTTTACAAAGTCACAGTTTGGGGGCCTTCTTCGAGGATTCCAGATGCAGCTGGCTGGCTCCAGGCACGGGCAAAGTCGCCAGAACGGACTGCTGGCAGCCCAGCCTGGGCCCTGTCCAGACTTTGCTCCCAGACCTTGGGGCATCACATCTCACACTTCCTGCTCCCGAGAGTCCTCATCTACAAAACAGTATAAAAATATCTGCCCTTCTGACCTCACAGATAGGAAATTAGATTAGAGATGTGAGATGTAGCAAAGCACTATGTGACTGCAAGGTGCTAGTATTCCTTTTTGTGTAACCTTAAAAATCTTATTACAAAAGTGATATATGCTCATTGGAGAAAACTTAGAAAATGCAGATAAGAAATTGATGAAAATAAAAATAGTCTGTAATCCTATCACCTAGCGAGAACTGCTGTAAATAATTTAATGGGTATCATTCTAAGATCTACACCTATTTACTTGAAATAGGATCACACTCTTTGTGCTATTTTGCAATTTGATTTTTCACATAATAACAGGTAATCACTAGAGTATGCCCTGCCAGAGACTAAACTTGTGAGATCTCCTCTCTGTTCAGAGCCAGGAAACTGTCGTGGAATTGCTGACAGTTGTTTTCCCCGTCCCTCAAAGAGAAGTGGGTAACTTGGACTCACCCGCAGCCTCCCACAGGAGGAAGGGCTGTGGCCCTGGAGAAGGTGACATAGCCAGACCCCGGTGCTTTGAGGGTGAAGAGGGAAACATCCCTGCCCCACAGAGAAGATCCCTGGGAGGTAGGGTTGGTGTCTCGGGTTCTGAGAAATGGAACCAGGGCTGACGCAGCATCCCTGGAACTGCCTGCATCCCTAAAAGCACTGGGGACCGGTGGAGGAAAAATGAGCTGTGCTCAGGCAGTCCCAATTCTAGGGACCCCTGGGCCAAGCCGGGCACGGAAGGGGTAATACCGCTGTCAGTCCCTCAGGAACAAGATGGCCTTTACAGTGATCCGGACTCGGGGCAGATTGCAGGGGCAGCCAGCCAGCATTGCAGGTGCGAGGTGCCGCAGCATACTGGTGGATGGCCCACAGCAGTGGCGGTTTGATCCGTCCTTGGAATCTCCTACATGTAGAGAGCTGGATTGACCCTCTGTTCCCTCTGGACTGCATTGAGTCCCTAGGATTCCTGGGCAATTCATAAATGGGGCAGCCTCAAGAGGCGGAGACTATCTGTTCTACTAATACAAAGGTGAAGGATTGAGCAGCTAATCAGAAAGTGCAAGAAATGTCTTTATTATAGTGGGTGGAATGGTGCCCCCTCAAAACAGATATGTTCACCCAGAAGTTGTGAATGTGACCTTATTTGTAAAAAGGGTCTTTGCAGATGTAATTAAGTGAAGGATCTTGAGATGATATCACCCTGGATTTATGAAAGACCCTAAATCCAATGGCAGGTGTCCTTATAAGAGAAAATCAGAGGGATATTTGAAACATAGTGGGGAGAGGGAAGTCCTCCTCTAGCAACCTCTATTGGAAGAACCAACAGGAGGAGTGTAGTTTGGAAAGTCCCAGTTCCCCAATCACAGAGCGGAGTACAGAGGGTGGGTGTGGAGCTGGATTCTACAGGTGTGCTATTGAGCATAAGAGTCTTGGCTCCATGCACATCCAGTCCTGGTTTTACAGTGACCTGTGGCCCCCAGGAGCAGGTTTTATGCTTCCAATGGGTCTATTTTTGTTAAGGCAGCCAGCATTGGTTTCTGTTGCTTACAACCAAAAAGCCTAGCAGGTACAGATGTTAGTTTATGTGATCCTCATAGAACTCCATGAAGAAAGTAGGTAGAAAGTGTGATCCCTGTTTTACAGGTGAGAAAACTGAGGCTTGAAGAGGTTAAGTCTCCTCCGCCAGCCTGGTCAGTGATGGTGCTGGGGCTACACCCAGGTCTCCTTTATCTACGGCTTTTCCTGCCCAGTTTGCTTACAGGCCAGGAAACAGAAGAAGGGCCTGCACTTCTTCAGGATTGGTAATGAGCTCCACTTTCTGCAGAAAATCTATGTATATTCCCTGCAGTCATCCAGGGCAGTGAGTCTGTTTAAACAAAGTGTCAGTTTACCCATTACCTTGATGGAAGAGAAGTGAGTGTAACAACTTTAAGCTGTTGAAGCAACAACAACGTAATGCAATTGAATTTGAGATAAGAGGCCTTTAAATTTCTTCTGAGAATGACTTGGAGATGAGTCTGAGAGACAGGGAATGCTGCTTCCCTTCCAACCCCTCTCCTTTCTTGCTTCTCCAGCAATCTCTCAAGTGTCATGAAAACCCTGGGAAAGTTTGTTCCCCAGGAAGGCTCTTTCTTGTGGTTTCTGGGTGAGGTGAGGGTTTTCAGTTCCTGAAATGATTCTCTTTCGGCATTCTTAAAAGCTGGCCATGAAGACACACTGTAGGGTCAGGTGCCAGCGAGATCTGCAAAAAGGAATAAAATCTCTTCGTGGTTTAGAAAATAAAAAATGACTGAGACATTTTTCTATTGATTTTCTTCCCCTTGTCTCACACTGCTGGGTGAATAAATTATTCTTGGAGGTTTTATACAAATTACTCAATAAAGTCGCAAGCAATGTGTTTGGTAAATGTGGTCTGTTTTGATTCCAAGCCTGTATAAGACAGAGACTGCTAAGTTGGAAAAGACCTTAAGGGTCATGGAATTGAGTCTCTCACCTTGTAGGCATGAATGATGGGACGAAGAGAGATTAGGAGACTTACCTGAGGGTCACAGAGCAAGTTGGTGACAGACGAGATCAGAACTCAGAGCACTGGCTGTACACACCATCTCCGTATTTGAAAGTGTGTAGGTAAGGGTCTTGGTGGGTCCCTGTGATGGCTAGTTTTAGATGTCAACTTGAGTGGGCTAAGGGTCCCCAGATATTTGGCCAAACATAACTCTATATGTGTGTGTGAGGGTGTTTCTGGGTGACATTGACATATGAATCAGTAGACCGAGTAAAGCACATTGCCCTCCCTAATCTGGGTAGGCTTTATTCAGCCAATTGCAGACATGAATAAAACAAAAAGGCCGAGTTAGAGGGAAATCCTTCTGCTGGACTACGTTGAGCTGAGACACGATCTTTTCCTGCCTTAGGACTCGAACCCAAACATCAGCTCCTCTGGGGTCTTGAGCCTGCTGGCTTTCAGACTAGAACTACGCATCGGACCTCCTGGGTCTCCAGCTTGCTAACTGAATTTGGGGCTTCTCAGGCTCCACAATCACATGAGCCAACTTTTGTAATCAATCTCTTTATATGCATATATACACATACATAAAGATACACATATATTCTATTAGTTCTGTTTCTCTGGTGAAACCTCATTAATACAGTCCCCATGAGTTAGGAAAAAAAAGTGATGATTTACCCAAAAACGTGGCTTCTGAAGGAGCTTGAAGAAACATCCAACATTCTTACCTGAAACATCAAGGAGTCAAGATCTATTTTCTCCACAGATTCCTTGTTTTATTTGTTTGTTTTAATATACAGCAATTTTGGCTAATAAAATTGCTGTGTCATTTCTTCAACTATATTTGCAGGTATGGTTTGCAGCAGGATTGCAAAGTGATAGCTTTGGGTCAGTGTTGCCCTAAAGATGTGTTCTGTTTGGTCCACATTGCGGAATTTTCTCCCCACCTTGTATTTTTGCAGTTGTTTTTAGCATACTATGCAAAAGCATTGTTAAATTTACATTAAAAAAGCCAGGAGATTGCACATAAAAATTCTACATCCTCGCTTTAAAAGCGAAACAAGATCTGGTAATACTTGGCTCCTGAATGGCCACAATCAGCTAGCACTAAGTAGCAGCTGCCCATTCAGTGCGTGTATACCTGCAGATCACCGCAGCCCCACCATCCCCACTGTCTCCCTGTGCGGAAGCTGAGGGCCAGTGCTGTCTATCGTTATGCTTGTGCTGGCCGGAGCAGTTGTCAAATAATTAGGATGTCTTTGGAATAAGACATTGATTCAGTCTGTTATCATTTCTTAGCTACTAGATATAATCCTGGAACAATGTTAGGAGGTAGCAAAGCAAAGATAAATTTGACATAGCTTTTGCCCACAACAAAATGCTGTCCCAGTAAAGTGGCTCCTGTATTTGCACCCTCATCAGATGTGCAGGTTTCTGGTTAGGCCGGAGCAGGTATGTATTGGAGAGAAGAGAGAGTAGGCTGAAGAGGTAGGGCAGTGTGGAGACTTTATCTGGGAGGTGGAGGTATTATGGAACAGTTTCTGAGTGGAAGCATTGTGTGATAACGAAAGAGAATAACCGTGGTGGAGACCAGTTGTCCATAAAGCCACTCCTTCCTCCTAGGCACTCAGCTAGACTACATTTCCCAGCATTCTCTGCAGTCAGACAAGACCATGTGACTGAGCTCCAGCCAATGGAGCCAATGGGGCAGGGAGCAGGGCATATGCACTTCCAGACCTGGCTCCCCCAACTCTCCTACGACACAGCGTCCATCTTTCTCCTTTCACCAGCTGAATAAATGAGATTCTGAGGTTGTAACCATGTGGTGGGAAGAGCCTCAATCCCTGAATCACTGTGTGGAAGGGACACCTGCTGTGGACTGTGATGTAAGCAAGAAACAAACCTGACTTTGCTAAGCCACTGAGATTCTGAGATTTATTTATTACATAGATATCATTTCCTTAACTAAAACTAACAATACCAGGGATTTATTAAGTGCTGCTTCTGTATTAGGCACTGTTCTAAGTGCTTTACATGCCTTTTATCAAATAAAATTACCATAATTCTATTAATACAATGTAGACATTATTATTATTTCCACTTAGTGAGGAAATTGAGGCACAGAGAGGTTAAGGAACTTGCCCAAGACCACACAGCTACCAATTAGAATCTACGCTTTCTGGCAGGGTTTGCTGGAGCAGAGGAAAAGCATGAAGGGAGAAGAATTAAAGGAGGCAGAGAACCATGTGGGGGCACGGGAAAGTGGGTTGGAATTCCAAGTGGCTCTCTTATGCCTGATTCTGGGCCAGAGTGATTTGGAAACTCAGGACGTGAGGGAACACAGCAGGCCCTGGGCCGCACACACCCATGCCCGGCGGGACAGCGCCTTGCTGTGCAGCAAGACACGTAGGGGCCAAAAGAGGCCCTCAGTCTCCCGAGTTGTGTCTTTGGGCTCGAGGACTCTTGGCATCTCCAGAGGGCCTTGTTTCTCTTCTACCTCCACTTTAGTGAGTGCATAATTTGGACAGAGGGCCTTTGAGGAGGAAGGTCCCTGGGGCCCGGAGATGGGAGCATGTAGGTGGGAGCATCAGTCAGGGGCCTGGAGGCCTCCTGCGGCGCCTGCCCAGGCCTAAGACGAGGGCCCCGGTGCTCAGGCCGTGGCCCTGGCACCCAGTGGGCTCTGTTCTAGGAGTTCTGGGAGCCCCGCAGGAACCTCTGTGAGGAATGGGGACTCAGTGCAACTCACACTAGAAGAGGCTCTGTCGGCGGAGACACTTCTCCGCTTCATTCACAGGTCGCGCTGACCCAGACTTTGTGCTCTGTCGTCAGAGCGGGTGGCAGGGAGCGGTGCAGGCAGCTGTGCTCTCTCTCGGCTTCTCTCCAGACCCAGAGCTCTCTGGGAGGAGCCTGCTCTGGACCGGCGGTGGGGCAGTGCCCCTGCCTACTGTCCTCTGACTCTGAGGTTGGGATGTCATCCAACGGGGCTTCACTGAGCACTGACGTGGGGCCAGGCACGGTGCCCAGCATGGGGGTAGCACCCCCGGCGGCAGGCCAGCAAGACCTTTCCCTCCCTGGAGCTCACACCTTCCTGTGGGAGGCAGCTAGAAGGCAAGGAGACGGATCAGCAAGGTCCTTTCAGATCTACGGGACACCCACGTGGCCAGTCAGGGAAATGTCAGGGAAGGCATCTCTGAAGGGTTGGCAAGTAGGTTAAGAACTAGACACAGAGCAGCCCCACGAAGACTGGGAAGGACCCCAGGCAGAAGGGACAGCAAGGACGAGGGCCCTGTCTAAAAGGAGCTGGTAGGAATGGGCTTGGAGAGTCTGGGCAGCGGCAGGAGGCCAGAGGGGCTGGAGCAGAGTGAACTGGGAGGAGAAGTGGAGGTTGTGAGGGCAGCAGGGGCCAAATCACAGGGGCTGTGCAGCTTTGGGGACAAAAGAGCCTCCACTCTGTCCCCTTGCAGAACCCCAGCGGGCAGTGCAGTGCCAGCTCCCTAGAGGAACGCCCGCCACTGCTGGTTTCAGGGAGTCAGGTGAGATTTACCTGGAAACATTCACTAGGGGTGGGAGTGGGGGTAATTACAAGGTCGTTAAGATGGAAGGATCTTAGAGTCAGACAAACAGCGCTACAATATCCATGTTCAAAATTCTAACGTTGCAGTCTTGAGTATCTTACAGAACTTGGGTTCTGTTCTTTCCTCATTTGTAAAAGGGAAATACACCCACCCTTTGGGTTTGTCATGTGGGCGAAGTGCAAGAGTGAGTTATGAAAGTCAGCATGCTGTAGTGCTCCACAAACGTTAGCCATGGTCACTGGTTATGGCTAACAGAATATGTCAGCTATTTTAACGTTAAGATGGCTTCTTGAAGGAGGTGAGTTCTTGATTCCTGCCATCCTTTGGGATAATGGTAGGAGTGAAAATGTCTTCCTGTGTGCCAGGCTCTGTTCTTGCTGGTCTTGCTAAATCCTCAGGATCCTAGGCTATCAGAACTCTTCCGATCCCACTTTTCAGATGGGGACAGTGACACCCAGAGAAGTCACGTGGCTTTCTAACAGTGCCACAGCTGACACTCGGCAAAGCCAGAACTGAAGATACAGGTATGTCTGACTCTGGAGCCAAGATCGTGGCCACTTTGCTAAATGGTTTCTGTAAGAATTCTCCCCTTCGGGGAAAAAGAAAATATTTAGTGGTTACAAAAACACAGTTAGATAGAATGAGTGAGTTCCAGTACTCCACAGTACAGGAAGGAAATTATAGTAATGATAACTTATTGTATATTTAAAAATATCCAGAGGAGAAGAAGCGTGAGGTTCCCTACACAAAGAAAGGATAAGTGTTAGAGGTGACAGACATCCCGGTTACCCTGGTTGGATACTTACACATTGTATATATGTATCAAAATATCAAATACACCCCCAAAATATGTGCAGCTATATCACAGCAATATAAAAGAAAGAATCCTCCCTTCTCTGAGCTCCCTGAGCTCTGCCCACGCAGCAACTTCTTCCTGCCTCCAAGAGCGACATGCTCCTCATACATTTTTGTTTCTGGCTTCTCTCCTTAAAGACTTCTGGCTAATCTCACCATTTCCAAATCGCCCTGCGGTTTGCCTAGGCCATGCCCATCTTACCAGCCTTCACCAGCACCCCTGCCCCCGAGGCACCGGCCAAGGCTCCGAGAGGCTGAGGCGCGGCTAGCCTGGTGCAGGGCTGGGACTGTCCTGTGTGCTCTGCCGTCAGCCCAGCCCTTCTGACGGGCACCACGCTGGCTCCTGGCACCTGGGGCCACAGCAGACGCCCCCGAATAGCTGCTGAGTTAGACTGGAGTCATTGCATGGGGATGGGCTGCGGACCTGGAGGCAGAGGACCAAGGCATCCCTGGACTCTCAGTCCCAGAACTGTCCTCGTCTGCAGGCTTCGACTCACAGCCTGTGGCTGATAGGGTGACCGGGCCTGGGTTGAGCCAAGCCTCCGGGAAAACCCAACCGGAGCCTCAGTGCGGGACTCGCTCCACAGACACAAGCCATGACGGCATCTCTTGCCTGCCCGCCAAGCCTCCCTCCCTCTCCCTGCCCACCCCCCGCCCCACCCTTACCTCAGGCACCAGCAGGAGCTCTCACTCCCCTCCTGCCCCACCCTGCCACCATCTGCCAGGCCGTGCACTGGCCTAGCTGTGCCCAGGAGTGGGCACCGTGCCATGGCAGCACACGGGCCTGCATGCGGGCGGCCGGGTGAGCATGTGTGAGCCCTGCGTGTGCCGCGAGGCTGCCGCGCAGCCGGGCTCCGCGGGCGAGGGGGCGGCCATGTGGCGTGATTGGCAGGTGGAGCGGGGGTGGGGGCCTGGGAAGGAGTGCAGGCAGGGGGCACACTTCTGCAGCTGCCCAAGCCGGCCCCCAACCTGAGCTGGGGCTGGAGGAGGGGTGAGGGTGGAGTGGCTGAGCTGAGCTAAGGCCATAGCCTCAGGCTGCTGAGTCAGCTCTGGACAAACGCAGAGGGCTCCAGAGCCTTCTGCCTCTTTGCAAAAACCTTGCTTTTCCAAAAAAGAAAGGCTGCCATTCAGCGAGCACTTGCTGCATGCCGGGCACTATGCCAGGCGCTGTCCTTAACGGCACCAAACCCTCACCAGAGCCCCATGGGCAGAGGCTACCATTACGCCTAGTCCGTGAGGGCGGAGGTGACGTTAGGGAGGAAAGCTGGTGCCAGAGGCGACCCTAGCAAGAGGTGCCAAAGCCAGGACGCAGCGCAAGTCTGCTCGACTCCAAATGCCTGGGCTGTGGCTGGCACTCCACGCTCCCACTCTCAGGAGGCTCCTGCTGGCTCCCGGGGACCTGTGTTTCCTTAAGTGGCATTTATGGAAACCTTACTGTTTGCTTGAATGTGCTGGATATTGGGGAGAGAGACTACTTCCAGGCACTTATTGTCTCATTGGGAGACTTAAAAAATGATCTGGTGACCAAGCAAAACCACTAGACCAAACCTTACTGACAATGACAACCCCTGGGAGAGTTTTGAAAATACCCATGCCCAGCCCAGCCTCCTGGGTCTGAGTCTCTAGGAGAGGGTGCTAGGGTCTGGACTGTTAGAAGGCTCCAGGATAATTCCAATGACCAATCAGCACGGAGATCCTCTGGGATGGAGAGTTCTCGGTACTAAAGCTCAGAGGAAGAAACCACTCCTGGAAGTTGGTGTGATCACGGAAGACTTCCTGGAGGAGGAGAAGCTCAAGCACATTTATGTGTGTGTGTGTGCATGTGTGTGCTAGAGGTTGCAAGCAGGAGAAAGGTAGGGGATTCATGTGGGAGATGGGCAAGGATGAGAGGCACGGCAGCCCAGGGGCAGGCCTGGGCAGCCCACGTTTGGGGATGAGAGGAGGCCCATTCGGTCAGAGCACAAGGACATCAAATGAAGTCCTTGGAGATGAGGCCACAACACAGAAGCCAGCTATCACTGAAAGCTTGGATGCCAGGCTGAGGAGTTCCTTTTATTCAGTCAACAAACGTTTAGTGAGCACCTACTATGTGCTGGGCACTGCTTAAGACCCTGGGGATTCAGTGATGAACAGACAGGTGGGAGATGACATTTTAGCTGGAGACAAGTATCTGAGCGCAATGAGCGAGAAGACCGCGCCATACCAGGAGCTGGCGTGTGCTCCTTAGAGGAAGGAGCCGGACTTGGACGACAGGAAGGCGAGGTTATCTGGAGGCAGAGACAGCAGCAGGGTCAGGCAACTTTCTGGAGTGTTCGTAGAATATCTCCACATCCAGTGTGGCTGGAGCAGAGGGCGAGGGAGGGCGGGAGCGGCGGGCAGGGCTGCGTGCGAGGGCTGCAGACCGCGGCGGGACGTTCGGCCCGAACGCGCAACCCCGCACTCCCCCAGCTGCGGGACCAGGTCCCACCTGTGGGCTGACCGCAGTCTGTAAGCTGGAGCCGTGGACACCGTGGGGCAGAGAGGGCGCTGTTCTCCCGGACTCCCAGCGCCCCTCCTGGCTCCTGCCCTCCGCAGGTGTCCTCCCGCCCCAGCTGCCCGCTTTCCTCTGCCCCTCCGATGCGAAGCCAATCTTGCCAGCTCCCCACGGAGGCCCCGCTGCGCCCACCCGGCTCAGCACGGCGCCCTGCGCCCCAGCTCCTGAGACGGGCGCTGTGTGGCCAGGCTGCCCTCAGGGAGCCCCTCTGCGCCCCGCTCCCAGCCCTGCCCCTCGCCGCCTCTGCCTCCCTGGACCCCGGAGCTCCTGGAAGGCGTGGCCCAGCGGAGGCTCCACTCCCGGGCAGGCCGATTCGAGTGAGCTGCCTCCCCGCACGCACAGCTTGCCGTGCGACTGGCCCAGTGCAGCAGCGTTAAGAAATTTAATGTTTTTAAGTAAACGTGAATTGACTGGAATTAGGCAGACGGCAACAGCTGCAGAATGGCAGAAAAGGAAGCACTTGTTTAACGGATGAAGCTAGAGTTAAACTAGGGATAGCTGTGCAAACCACTCGGCTAGGAATTATGGGAGCTGCGGGGTGCATGTGTGCACTCACTCATGTGCATGCAGTGTGCATGTGTGGTGCGTGCATGTGTGGTGGTGGGGTTGTGTGTGTTGTATGTGTGGTGTATGCATGTGTGGTGTGGGGGGGTTGTGTGTGTTGTATGTGTGGTGTGTGCATGTGTGGTGGTGGGGTTGTGTTTGTTGTATGTGTGGTGTGTGCATGTGTGGTGTGTGGGGTTGTGTGTGTTGTATGTGTGGTGTGCATGTGGTGTGTGGGGGTTGTGTGTATTGTATGTGTGGTGTGCATGTGTGGTGTGGGGGTTGTGTGTGTTTTATTTGTGGTGTGCATATGGTGTGTGTGGGGTTGTGTGTGTTGTATGTGTGGTGTGCATGTGGTGTGTGGGGGTTGTGTGTGTTGTATGTGTGGTGTGCATGTGGTGTGTGGGGGTTGTGTGTGTTGTATGTGTGGTGTGCATGTGTGGTGTGGGGGNTGTGCATGTGGTGTGTGGGGGTTGTGTGTGTTGTATGTGTGGTGTGCATGTGTGGTGTGGGGGTTATGTGTGTTGTATTTGTGGTGTGCATGTGCTGTGGGGGGGGTTGTGTGTGTTGTATGTGTGGTGTGCATGTGTGGTGTGGGGGGTATGTGTGTTGTATTTGTGGTGTGCATGTGGTGTGGGGGGGTTGTGTGTGTTGTATGTGTGGTGTGTACATGTGGTGTATGATGTGTGTGTCCTGTGCACGTGTGCATGCACATGTATACATGTGTGGTCTGTAGGGTGTGAGGTGTGTATGTAGTGTGTGTGTGCCTGTGTGTGGTATACACGTGTTGTATTTGCGTGTGTGCACATGTAACGTCTGTGTCTTGGGAGGAGTAGGATTCCACATTTCCCAGCTCTCAGAACGTACGGTTTCATCTGGCCCAACTGCCGAGCATGGAGACCTCCTCTTCACCCCGTTCCTCAACCCAGGAATATGCAGAAAAGCCTTTTTGGCAGATTTTTTCATCGTAAAACTTTTCTCTGAGACATCTAGTTCTCTTTCCTGCCGAAGCGGCCAGGTCAGCGAGGAGCGCGCCCAGGGAAGGGCCAGGACCCATGTTAGCACCAGGAGCGTGGGGTGCCAGCCCCTCGCTGCTCCTTGGAAGTGGCCTTCTGACCTCATTTCTGTGACACTGCCCCGGAGCTAAGTCAGACATTAGCGGACGAGGGGCCGGGGCTGTGGTGCACAGAGACCAGCATTGCGCGGTGACGAGCGGGAAACGACTCATTAACGACCCGCAAGGAGGCACGCACACTCCCGGGGCGCCGGCCTCCGCCCGGCCTGGCCCTCTGCGCGAGAGACGGCCTCATTAGGGTGGCAGCCGACAATGCCCAGCACCGACACAGCGTTCCAGCACGCTTAGTGCATTCCCTCCTTTTGTCCCCACACATTGAAAGAAATCACAAAAGGTATTTACACAGTGAATCCCTTTTCAAATATTTTCCTTCAATCAAACCAAGGCCAGTTCCACGGATACTGAATTAGTCACATGTCGGTTCGTGTAAACTCCAGCCCTCACGGTCCGCTCTCCTGGACCTCCCTCTGCTTTCCCAGCCCATTCCCGTCCCTCCCTCGCAGTTCCTGCGCTCGGCCGCAGCGACCCCTCTCTGCACTCGGCTCGCCAAGGCTGTGAGCCCACTTCCTGTGGGTTCTTCCCATGCCCGGACTTTGGTTTACCTGATCACTCTGATTTCAGGCCACACGTCACCTCCTCGCAGAGCCTGCCCCAGCCACCCGAACTACATCGCTACCCTCTTCCTTGTGACTGCGTCGCGGTCCACCTAGTCACCGTCTCAGCCCTGGTCACTGTCCAAAATGGCCATGTTTCTCTGGGTTCCATGCCTGGCGCTGCTCCAGGACAGGGGTTGGCAGACTGCCGCCACGGGACAAGGTCAGTCCGCTGCCTGTTTTTGTGTGGCCCAAGAGGTAAAACGGGTTTTTTACATTTTTAAATATTGAAAGACAAAAAACGTCGTATTTCATGACCTGTGGAGATGATATGATATTCAGATTTCAATGTTTAAAACTACAGTTTTATTGGAGCGGGCCCAGGCTCATTCATGTCTGTACTGACTATGGCCACTTTCACACTACAACAGCAGGGCAGAGTGGGGTGACAGTGACGATATAGACTGCAAAGTCTGAAATGTTCACTAACTGACTCTTTCCAGAAAGACAAGACTGTGCAGGTCTCTGGTCCGGAACAAGAGGTAGCAGAGACCTGTCTTATTCTTCGTTCCTGCCCATGTCCTTGCTCAAGACCGACTTTTTGAATGAATTTGCTTTTTCCTGGTTGGCCCTTAACTTGGCCTCCAGGACTCAGCTGAGCGTCCCTGGCCTCGTCCTCCCCGACCTCATCCTCGGGGCTGGCCTGAGTCTTTCCCCCGCGTGCCCGCTTCCTGGGCCGCCACTCGCACAGCACTTGGTGGCAGCAGCGGCAGCCGCCACGTGTCGGGCCTCTGCGCGACTCAGGGCGCTGTGCTGCTTACTTTCCTTGCCCGCGCTTTTCTCGAGCCTCGCTGCATCCCGCCGAGGCGGCTGCTGTCAGGACGCCGCCTCGCAGGCCAGGGCTGAGGCTCAGAGGTTCCAGCCCAGGCCACGCGGCGTTCAGGACACAGGCTACGTGGAGTCTGATCCCGGAGCCCCGCTTGCCACCGCCGACACGCTTCGGTCATTTCGCTCCCTTGTCTGTCGCCCACTCAGAGGCGAGCTCCTCGGGGCGGGTCCGCGCCTCTCTCACGCCCATCTCCAAGGCCCGTCCACTGGGGGCTCAGCAGCGACCCAGTGACTCTGTTTCTCCCGGCCGGCCCTCGGTCAGCCTCATCCGCCTCCGGCGCCTTCCTGCGGTCTCCCCTGCCGTTCCCACAGGCGGCATTCATTCCAACATTCCGTCCCAGGCCGAGACCAGGCCAATGCCAGCACCGTCACCGGCCGCACGGCGAACCGGCTCAGAGGAGTGGAGGGCAGCCGAAAGCCAGCGCGTGGCCGGGCAGGACCAGAACTCAGGCGCCCCTAAAGTCTCGCCAGACCCAGCCCTTCGCTATCTGGGATGAGAGGCGGCCAAGCCCAGGCAGCTCGCCCGCGGTGCCTTTGACGGTGATTCTGCCTGACAGCCACCGCGGGCCCCCGCACAAAGGGCCGGCCTGCCCGCCCGGCCTCCCCCCGCGCCGCGGGCTTCCTGACCAGCCAGCCGTGCCCTAAAGCGCGAGCGGGGCAGGAAATGAAAACCCCGGGAGGAGCAGATGATGCGGGCGGGAGGCGGAGGTGCCTCCACTCGCGCGATCTGTCGGCTCCCCAGGCTGGCGAGAGGGACTTAAACATTATTTACTCAACCGTGTGCGAGGCAAAGCCAATATCTGCCCGCCATCTGTTCAGCCGGGGACCCCTCGGAATTTCAGGGCCCTGTGACGGCAGCATCATTCCTTCTCATCCTCTTGCTGCTCCTCCCCCGCTGGGGCGCGCTGGCGGGCAGCGCCGGAGCTGGCCCAGGGCACAGCTGGGTGCCCCGAGAAACCCGCGCCGGGTGTCACCGTGCAACCTGGTCACCATGCAAACTGGTCACCATGCAACCCGGTCACCATGCAACCTGCGCCCGGCATCACCATGCAACCCGGTCACCATGCAACCCACGCCCGGCTTCACCGTGCTACCCGGTCACCGTGCACCCCGGTCACCATGCAACCTGCACTGGGCCTTCGGAGCTACTTTTGCCATAGGATGCTTCTGTCATATTCGGTGGGGTTCAGCGGAGGCCCCAGGTCCTACCACATCTCTGGCCGCCCTGGCTGGGACACCATCTCACGGTGTGGCCTTGCACGGGTGGTTCCCAGCCTTGGGTCTCAGTTCCCTTGGAGGGCATGGGGGCGTGGACCAGCTCCTCTTTCAGGTCCCCTTGAGCTGTGATGTCCTCTTCCCCTTCTTCCTGGCTCTCACACCCCGTTTCTGACTCAGAACCCTCACACCACACATGGCCACGTCCTCCTCCTCCAGGGAGGCCCCGCGCCCTGCTGCGCCCATTTACCCGCAGCTGCCTAGGAAGTCTCCCGCCACCCGGCCTTCCCGTTACCTGGCAACCGCTGTCTGCACGCAGGGTGCTCGCCCGCCAGCCTTCCGGCATGCGCACGCACACACACGCCACACTCATACACACTCGGACAGCCGCACACTCACATGCTCACACACACTCACAAACACACAGACACACACTCACACCACACACATATACATGCACACACACACTCAACTCGCACACACACTCATAAGCACACACGCACACACATACATACACACACACACACCACACACACTCCCACGTACATATACATACACGCACTCAGAAGCACACACTCAACTAACAAGCACATACTCATACACACATGCGCACTCACATTCACACTCACACGCACACACATCCATACTCACACGTACACTGACACGCACGCCACACACGCACTCACACACGCGCACACGCGCACACGTGCACACGCCCAGGAGCTGGTGAAGGGGAGACAGACCTGGAAGCAGCAGGGAGAGCGGGCGGGGACGCGAATCGCCGCGCGCGGGGAAAGGGTGGCGGGCGGGCGAGAGCGCGGGCTTGAGCAGGCGGCGGTGGCGCTCGCGCTGTGCCGCGGGGCTGCTGTGAGCCTCGTGCGGATTCTCCCCGCCCTGGGCCGCGGTTTCCCGTGCGTGCAGCTGAGCCGTGGGTTCAGCGACTTCTCACCAGCTCCCCAACAAAATTCGTTCGCACCATGAAAGACCTGGGTCCTGGCGCGTTGGAGGGCTGGAGCCGAGAGCACAGCTCTGTAGCTGCGGCCCGCACGCAGACGGTGGTGGAAGCAGTAACCGAGGCCAACTAGGTAGGGCCGTGACCCCCGCCAAGGGTGCGTAGGGGCCGCGTGCCCGGGCCGGCGGTGTGCGCCTCTTGCCCACTCTGTGCCCGGCAGTGCTGCTCCCAGCCCCCGCGTTGGCCATGGTGAGTGTTTACTTCATGGAAATCAGCAAACACTACAAATCAAGGCCTTTTTTCTTTTTTTCTTTTTGAGAGCTGGTGTCACACGTTATCAGCACGCCTCCTGCTTCGGCCCCTGAGGCCGCCGTGGTAAACTCCCTTCTCTCCCTCCCGAGTTTCTCCCAGCCGCGTCCACACCTGTGCGGCCGGGTGGGCGCTCCCCGCCCACTGCGGGCTCCTCCGCCTGGCTTCCTGCCAGGTGGCTCCCGGCACGCAGGGGCAGAATGAGGACAGAAGGGATGGGCATTTGCTTTGAGAAACTGCCTACTTGTGGCCGCCGGGAACGAGTTGCACAAAGGCTGCATCATTTATGTACTATTAGGAAGGCTCGTTAATATCTGGGTTGTTAAAACATGTAAATAGCATAAACACGCGCCACATCCGAATCACTGATTTGCATCATCAAGTCATTTACTGTTTATGACGTCTTACGACTGTTCGGCTGTGTCAGCGAGCGCCTAGCAGAGCCTCCTACCAGGGCGACAAAGTGACGGAGTCCCCAGCGTCCCGTGGTGGGCGGGAGCTGCCTCGGTCAGCGCCGCGTCCCCGTTCCGGGAGCCTGCGCTGCGGAGGCAGACAGCCCTGTCGGAGATTCTTTCTGTGTGGACAGCGTATGTTCCCGCTTCCCGGCATTTTCCCCAACGTTCTTTAAAGCCGACTCTCGTGGAGGCAGACTTTCGCGCAGGCTAAGGAGAGCCGGCGTGTCCTGGCTGGCTGCTACGCGTGCCGCATTTGCAGGGCACGCACCACCAGCCACTAAGCAAGTCCCCTGAACCTTTCTTTAAAGCGACTTCATGGTCACACCGGAGAAGCTGCCTGCTCTGTGAAGCACGGTGGCTTTCGGAGTGCCCCACCTGGATCCCAGGAATGAATTCTGCCTGCGGTTTGGCTCTGCCCAGCTCCAAAGGAAGTTTCTTATTGGTGCAGAAGGGTTCGAATTTGGTGGTCTCTTTGTTTTGGTTAGAGTTCGTCTAAACCAGAGGTCTCCCCTGGGTGGCATACAAAGCAGCTCCTGCTCATAGACATTTTGTTTGGCCCTCATAGAATTAAAAAATGATTTTACTTGTTTTAAAAATCGGGACATTTCACATAGTTCAGATTTCTGACTTCTCTGAAAAATTATGAAGACCGGGACATGCCCGCCCGATATTACTGCGTGGCAGCCACTGGCAGGAGGGGCTGGGAGTGCATACGGCGGAGTCGGCAGGAGTATGGCGTCTGGCTTCAGATGGCCTAGGTTCAAATCCAAGCTCCGCAGTTTAGTTGCTGTGTGACTTTGGGCAATTTACTTAACTTCTCTGTATTTCAGTCTCTTTATCTGGAAAAAATGGGGATAGCCCCCCACCACCCAGCGATAAGCACTTAGAATAGAGCCTGGCACTCATTAAGTGCCATGTAAGACTTATTTATTATGACTAAAGGCTGCTGCTTGTCCTGTGTCAGACACAGCAGGGACCATGTGGTGGCGAGTCTGCTGAGGCCGCCAGCCGTGGGCATGCCGGGGGTGGGCGAGCGGGTGCTGTGGCGTCCCCATGCACAGCAGCGCGGGACGGGGGCGCACTCCCATAGTGCTCCTAGCATGTTACCGTCAGCTGTTTTCATCAGTCAAGGTCCAGCCTGTTCCTCCAAATGACAGGTTCGCGGAGTGAATAATTCTATATTGGAGATTATTAAAGAGCGGGTGTTGCTAGCAGGAAGAAGGGAACAGAGAGGTGAATGGAAACAATTTCCATTAAAATGGAGTTGGGAGACAAAAGGCACAGGAGAACTATTTTGAGCCTGAGGCAGGTGACATGGGATTCAAAATTTAATGAGCCTTAAATGCCATTGGATGAATATAGCCCGAGATGCACGGTTACATCAGAAAGGGCTCATACATTTGCACGCTTTCCCATAATACTCAATTTTTTAAAGGCTCCTTAGAACTAACAAGCTAAAACTCAGTCAGATGAGAGTCGTAGCCATTTGCAGCTGAGTGTCTTCTAGCTACTCAGGGAGGGGCAGCTCTCGCCTCGCTACCTGGCTGCTGGCTGGTGTGTCATCTGTGACTCCACCTGTGTTTGGGGACACACACCTCCACGCTGGCCTGAATGTCCGTGTCCCCCAGCAGACCGAACATTTGCAAATGCCGCCCAGTCTCCTCACTTTCCAGGTCTCGGGCATTCCGCGCCCAGGTTGGATGTTGGATGCCACCCACAGCTTCTCGGTGGGGGGTTTTGTCTGTTGTCTGGACAGCTGTGTTTCCCTGCAGGGCACTGTGCAGCGGCTGGGCTCAGGTAAGGGCTCGCATTTGTCTAATACAAAAACAGGGGGGACCGAATCATTTCACAGCTCAAGTTGCTAGCCTCCAATAAGGCCAGGGAATTTGGGGAGAATGGGGCCCATGCTGCCTACTAATTTGGAAGCAAGAGCTCCCACAATAGTGTGAGTTCCTGGGGGACTTTCTGGCTTTTCTGCGAGCCCGAGCTGCTTTCCGTGCAGACTGTAGCCTTATGCAGCAGACATTGGGGGTCTGGCTTTCCTGGTCAGCTTAGAGAGGGGGTAATAGAGGTGCCAGGGTAGACTAGAATCCTCTCCTGCCCCCTCCACGCCGCTGACTCACGGGCCTCTGCCTCCCAGCACCTCCCCCCGGGGGCATTCTCCTGCAGATCAATGCTGCAAACACTTGATTGGAAAATTCTGGCCCCCCACAGTTTGGCCATTCTCACACTACTGTCCTGATTTTTGCAGCACCCCTCGTGTCAGTATTTACTCAGTGCAGTACATTTTAACACCCATGCTAGCCTCTGCTTCAGCCATAATACCTGAAATCACAGGTTTCATGTGTGTCCCAGCTTAATTTTTTTCTACTATACATTAAAATCAATACCTAACTTTCCACTTGGAAAATGTTTCTCTGCATACCACCTGAAGCCGTCCTGTGAACAACCAGTGCTGGAGATGAGACACTTCTGGGACATCAGGCTACAAGAAGGGGGATGATCGTATGACTGCAGAGAAACCTGGAGACAGGGGACAAGATGTATGGCCAAGGGGATTTGAATTCAGGGGCATGAAGGAGGCAATCTCCCAGGTGTGGCTGGGAAGAAAACCGCAGCATAAAGACGGGGAGCTGGGCCTGGGTTCCATGCGGGAAGGAGGGAGGGGCATGTTTCCCAAAGTAGCTCCCCAGAGCTGGCAGGAAGGAAGGTTCATTCTGCCTTCTGAGCCCTTCTCCCTGGACCACAAGGTCACAGGACAAAGGCTCTAAGGCCTGGGTTAGCTTGCTCTTGCTGCCATAACAAAATGCCACAGTCTGGGTGGCTTAAACCACAGAGCTTCCTTTTCTCGCAGTTCAGGAGGCTGGAAGTCTGATCAAGGCGTGCAGGGTTGATTTCTCTGGAGGCCTCTCCCTTTGGCTTGTGGCTGGTCACCCTCTTACTGTGTCCTCATGCGGTCATCCCTTTGTCCCATTCTGTGTCCTGATTTCCTTTGCTTGTAGAGACACCAGTCATCCTGGATAAGGGCCCACCGAATGACCTCATTTAACCCTAATTAGCTCTTTAAAGATCTCATGTACAAATAAGGTCACATGCTGAAGTCCTGGGGGTTAGGGTTTCAACATAGAAATTTGAGGGTGGCGAGGTGATAATTCAGCCCATACGAGGCCTTTAGAGTCAAGGAAACAAAATCAGGCTGCCCCAAATGATGGGAATGTCTACACAGCCCCGTGAGTTCAAGGACAGGAATCTCTTGGCATCCAGGAAAGGCTGTCGTTCCCCCTCTGGGAGCCAGCAGGCTGCGGGGACAGAGTATCCAGGCTCTCCTGCCACAGCAGGAGCTGGTGGCTCCTTTCCTTCGGTCTTCCCGACGGGTGCGCCTCACGGCTGCTGCCTTGCTGCCTGCCTTTAGGCTTCCGTCTCTCTCCTCACCAGTAGCCAGCCAGGCTGCTCCCTGCGTCTCCATCCAAAATCCAGAGTGGGACAGTCTGGTCAGCCTGATGCCTGTGCCAGCAGCTTCTTGGCAAGCCTGGGCACCCATACTTCCCCGGTTCCCTGAGGGGTGGGTCAGGGGTGATGGCGAGGGGCTGACACCACTACTGAGATAGAGGGAGAATCTCTGCAGGAATTAATCCGGGTGCTCTCGCTGGTGTTTCCTATCGTCTCATGGCCCTTCCCACTGGGGCAGGACCCATGGGCCAGCCAGTCTTCGAGAGAGAGAGGAGTCACGCCATAATCGCAGGGCAATCAAACAGACTCGTTACCCAAGGTCCAGGTTTAAGACAATGATTTTGAAGAATATGCTTGCTGCCTTCAGGAAATGAAGGGTAAAGACGTACTTCTTGGCCGGGCGTGGTGGCTCACGCCTGTCATCCTAGCACTCTGGGAGGCTGAGGCAGGTGGATTGCTCGAGGTCAGGAGTTCCAAACCAGCCTGAGCAAGAGCGAGACCCCGTCTCTACTAAAAATAGAAAGAAATTCATTGGCCAACTAATATATATAGAAAAAATGAGCCGGGCATGGTGGCGCATGCCTGTAGTCCCAGCTACTCAGGAGGCTGAGGCAGAAGGATCGCTTGAGCCCAGGAGTTTGAGGTTGCTGTGAGCTAGGCTGACGCCACAGCACTCACTCTAGCCTGGGCAACAAAGCGAGACTCTGTCTCAAAAAAAAAAAAAAAAAAAAAGACGTACTTCTTGCCTACTGAGGTGGCAGCCTGAGATTTGTGACCGGGACACCCATGTGTCTATTTCAAGGAGAGACTCTGGTTTGAGGTTTGAGACAGCACCCTGTAGGTGCTGCTCGCAGACACATGGTCAGGCCAACCACTGGGCCTGACCTTGGGGAATGAGGCCCTGAACTCGGAAGTCCTGAAATCAGACAGTCTCAGAGCTGCGAAACCTAGACTAGCAACACCTCGGGGCTGGAAGGGAACAGGGACAGCCTCCGGTCCATCCTCTCTCAGCCGGGACAGAATCATGTATATTCTTATACTTCCATCCTTGCCTCTACCCTCTGGTTCCAAGAGCCGTCATTTATTTCCCTACAAGACCAGTCCCCCAGTCAACTGCCAGCTTCCGCCCCTTCCCCACCACGGTCGTTTGACCACACAGCTGCCAGACAGACCGTGATTACGCCCTGCCATTCAGACCCCAAGGCTGCCCTGCCTGTGAGCACAGGACTCTGCCCTGTGGTCCGTACAGCCTGCGCTGCGACTCTCCTGTCCCTCTGAGCTCATCTTCCACTGCGCTCTTCCCTACTGTGTTCCAGCAAACGTGGTCTTGCCTCTACGCTTAGCCCATGTCAAGCCAGCCCCTCCCTCCCCCAGTCTGGGCGGTTTTCCCTTCCGCGCCTCACTGAGTCTCGCTCTGTTCCTTGCAGACTCCCGGCCGTCGTCTGCTGCCGCGCCAGCGTTCTCCGCCACACGCCCCGCCAGCTGTCCGCACAGGGCGTGTGCTTCCCTCTGTGCTCTCTGCCCCCTCTCTGGAGTATGAGCCTAGGAGAGCTGGGACCCCGGCATCCTTATTTACCACCGCAGCCCTGTCTCCAGCAGGCTGCCCGGCACATAGACGATTCCAGGCAAATATCTGTTGAATGACTGAGTGGGCCCCGGGGGCGTTTAAGAGATCCCTGTTGCCAGGGACTGCTGCACCAAGTTATTAATGACTCGGAAGTTTATTTCATTTAAAATTAGAATAGCCATAGAACTCATTTGTACTCCAGGGAGAAGCGTTCAAATCCAGTGGACAGTGAGGACTTCCCGGGACCGGGAGTGCTCGGCCTTCCTGAGTTTGGGGAGGATGGGCCTGGGCGTGGTCGCCCGTCAGGGCTGAGGCAGGCCCAGAGCGAGGCGAAGACGAAGGCGGTGTCTCAGGCAGGCCAGCACTGGCAGGGAAGACAGGCACACACACGCTTTCCTGTTTTTCTGATGCGGCAGGATGACACCAAAACATAAAATATGGTAAACCTCAGAAGGAGCAAACAAACTTTGGCACCTTCACTGTCTCTGAAACGGTGACTTGTGTCCCCTGTCAGCGGGCATCAAGAGGACTTTAATTATATTGCTTAATTACACCAGAGCACACCAAGACTTTTAATTTTTTTAACATTAATTCCCCCCTGAGTTCCTGATATTTGCCTTACGTTATTGCCAAGCGCTGGAGAGGAGCGACAAACACAGGAAGGGCCTTAATACTTCGAATTCTCAGCCCTGCTGCGTGTTATTTGCTTTTCCATTTGGAGCTTGAGGACACAAACCCCTCGTCTGCTCATGGTGACCTCGGAGCCTGGCGCCAGGGCCGGGAGGGCTGGGACACGGCAGAGATGCCCCAGCTCTGCAGAACACTGAGAGCTTTCTCATCTGACCTTCTCGTGAAGGAGACCAGGCTCCATGGCTTCACAAATGAGGAAACTGAGGCACAGATTGGAGAATTGATTTGTTTTCCTATAAATACATCTGGTCTGAGCAGGAGGTGGGCCCAACACTCACATCTCCAAACTCCCAGGCACCAGTGTTTGCCACTAAAAATGAGCTTTCTGCCAGGATAGTTACATCTGTGCCAAATCATATAACAATACACTGGGTAACTTGTTCGTTACAAATATTATTTTTGCCTTCTGGCAGCTTCAAGTTAGCATATGTGTTTAATTAACATTTCTAATTAAAACTGTAATGTGTAAAAATCAAATACTGTCCATGAGTTACATTCCTCCGCATCTGCAAATGGTGCCAATTTGCAAGTGCTAGGTAAATTATTTTAATTTTTCTAGGGAGAGAGGATAAAATTTATAAAGTGATATCAATGAGAGCGAGGTGAGCACTCTCAGCCGAGAGCTCTCCCACAAGGCTCAGACAGTGAAACGAGAGCTGGGCCAGGGGCACCGGCTGTCGGAGCTGGGATTTGTGAGCATGTTGCCCAGCTGCAATGGACTAAATGTTTCCGTCCCAAATTTATATGTTGAAACCCTAATTCCAGCATGATTATACTGGGAGGTGAGGTATTGGGAGGTGATTATAATAGGCATGAGGGTAGACCTCTCATCAACGTGATTAGTGCCTTTGCAAGAGTGGGCCCGAGCACTCTCTTAGCCTCTTTTGCCAAGTGAGGACCCAGTGACAACTTAGCACCTGCCATTCAGAGGAAGGCCCTCACCAGAACCTGACCACGCCGGCATCCTCACCTCAGACTTCCAGCCTCCGGAACTGTGAGAAGCCAATTTCTGTTGTTTATGAGGCACCCAGTCTAGGGTACTTTGCCATTGCAGCCTGAAGGCACCTGGGCACCATGCGTCTTCTCCTTATGAAATTCATCTGGAGGAGACAGGGGATTGGATGGCGTGGAATGTGAGAGAGGGCTTTGCTGCCACGTGGCAAAGAGAGAAAGTCTGTGAAGAGACGGCCGCAAAGGGGAGGGGCTTTGGCTTGTTACTCTGTTTCTCAAGGGCCCCCGAGAGGAGCAAGAGCAGGCATGGCACTTGCCAACACACGCTACTGACTGCTTCTTCCCGCATGGGCTTTTCCAGACCTTAATCATTGCACAATTTTTGCCATATCTGAGAGCCACTTAATATTAATATTTTTCACTTTAAATTAATTAATTCTACTTAAATAAATGTATTTACAGAGGAGCCTTCACACCACTATTGTAAGTGGAAAACCAGTGTAAATGCACATGTATTAAGCATGTTAAAATAAACACCCGCACGGAACTGCTTGTGGGCCTCCAATAACCTCGCCTGCCGCTGTGGCCTGCGTGCCGCGCTCGGCTGCACAGGCTTCGATCTGTCAGAGCATCTTCACAGAGAACTGACACAACTTTGAAAATCTGTAATAACTTGGTGATGGTGTTCTTAAGTCTATAACTGAATTGGTGGACAATTCATCACTGAAAAAGCATTGTGATACGCAAAGTAGCCTCGAAAAATAAAGCAGTAACTAAACAAAAGCAAAACAAAAATGTGAGTCGACCAACCTTTCCTGCAATCGCCCAGCTGGCGGGAGCCGTGTGGCCACCTCCCCTCTGCCGGTCCGGCCGAGCCCACGTGCTGGGGTCTTACAGACCCCCGAGATACCACAGAACCCCGGAATCCCCCTCGCTGGCGCTGCTGTGGAGGAGCCATCGCCGGCCCGGCCCTCGCGGTCCCTGGGCGCGGTGTCTCGGGCCCGCCCGCTGGGGCCGGCTGCCCGGGCCTCCTCCGCGCTCACTCCGCAACTCGGTGCCCATCGAACTCAGACGCAGAAACATCAGCAACCGAATCTTTTACAAACGTGTGTGAAGGGGCTGCCACTCTTCTTCCTTTGAGGGCAAACTGGGCGTGATCTACTTTGAGGTGAGGCCAAGCGCATTCCACCCCTGCACCGAAGCAGGAGGAGAGGGAGGGAAGCAGAGCGGGTGTGCCGCAGCTGCACGAGCGGACTGTCCGCGCTGCTGATGGCACAGCACCGTTTGGCGGTGATGGGGCGTGTGCTGGGCATCTCATCTCAGGCACCACTGCGATCCTGCTTTTCCACAGGCAGGGACACTGAGGCACGCAGAAGCTGAGCGGTGGGCCCAGGATCACCCAGTGGTAGTCAGTTGCCAAGTCAAGGTTTGGACCCTGGCCTGGCCACCTTGTGGCCACTTTCTCAAGGACCTGGGGGGCTTATGGGGTGGTTTGTGGATCACAAGCACTTTGCAAATGGATACACGAATATCAGATGTTACCGTTTTCCCCTTTCTGCAGATAAGGGGCACGGAGGGTGGATTCGAGAAACTGCTTTCTGCTGAGTCTGTGTTCGATGGTGCCTACCGCGGCTATTGGTGCCCAGGGCAAAAGAAAATACATTGGAAAGGCCTAATTATTTTCTAATTATAAATAATATGTGGCAAAAAATAGTGTTGACAACAGCAGTGATGGCAAAGCAGACTGGGTCACCTTTCCTAGAGGCCAGGGTGGCAGAATACTGTGACCGGCACTGTCCGTTTTAGATAGCTCTCCTCAGGAGGTCCCTGCCCGGGTACGCAAAGAGGCATAAATAAGAAAGTTTGTCCGCAGAGCAAAAATCAGAAATGACCAACATTTTATCCAGCGGAGAATGGCTGAGACTGTGCAGTGTGGCCATTCTGTGGAGCTCCACGCAGTGGTTTAAAAGGTAGAGTGAGATTTCTGTGAGGACACTGAGAACATTCCAAGATGAATAATTAAAAGGAGGGAAGACAACTGGCATAATAAGAGGCATATTATGGTCCATGTGTTATTTATCTTTTAAAAAGTACAAAAACCCCCTTATTTGTCTGAAAGTGCATATACCTCCATAAAATAGTAGAGAATGATCTGAAAAGACATGAATCAAACTCATTAAACTGAGATTTAACTGATTAACTGGTAGGTGAAAAATAAAGGGGAATTTTCTTTCTTTGTATTGTTTGACATTTTTGTTACAGTGAGAATATTCATTTTATCTGTCTAATTAAAAATAAAAATTAATAATGTTCATTTACATAATCTTTTTTTTTTTTGAGACAGAGTCTCGCTTTGTTGCCCAGGCTAGAGTGAGTGCTGTGGCATCAGCCTAGCTCACAGCAACCTCAAACTCCTGGGCTCAAGCGATCCTACTGCCTCAGCCTCCCGAGTAGCTGGGACTACAGACATGCGCCACAATGCCCGGCTAATTTTTTCTGTATATATTAGTTGGCCAATTAATTTATTTCTATTTATAGTAGAGATGAGGTCTCCCTGTCACTCAGGCTGGTTTCGAACTCCTGACCTCGAGCAATCCGCCTGCCTTGGCCTCCCAGAGTGCTAGGATTACAGGCGTTAGCCACCGCGCCCGGCCCATTTACAAAATCTTTAAAAATACAGATGTGTAGGTAAACTATAAGAAAAAAAACCCCATAAATTAACACCCAGAGAGAGTCGCCATTAACATTTTAGTGTTTCTTTTGATCTTTTTTATTACTTACACACACATTCTCACATTTGTTGTTTACATACCTTGGAACTGATACAGCTATAATTTTGTATCCTGATTTTGTTAAATAAGGTATTTAACAGGACACTTTTTTACTTTTATATATTTACTATTTTAAAAATGTTTAATGAGATAAAATTCACAAAACATAAAATTCAGCAATTTAATCATTTTAAAGTTTATAATTCAGTTGTTTTTTGCAACCACATGTTTTGCAACCATCATTGCTATCTAAATTCTAGAACACCTTCATCACCCAAGAAAACCCCATATTCATTAAGCAGTCACTCCCCACCCCGGCAACCACTCACCTATTTTCTAAGTATCTGTGTATTCTGAGCATTTCATATAAATGGGATCATACAATATGTGGTCTTTTGTGACTGTTTGTTTTTCACTTAGCATAATGTTTTTGAGATTCATACATGTTGTAGCATGTATCAAAACTTTAATTTCATTTTATTGGCAAATAATGTTTCATTGTATGGATATAGCACATTTTATTTAGGCATTGGTAAGTCGAAGAACATTTAGGTTATTTCCATTTTTGGGCTATTATGAATAATGCTTCTATGAGCATCAGTGTACAAGTTTTTGTGGACATATGTTTTTAATTCTCTTGAGTGAATACATAGAAGTGGAATTGCTAAATCATATGGTAATTCTATGTTTGACTTTTTGAGAAACTGTCAAACTGTTTTCCAAGGCAGTTTCAGCATTTTACATTCCCATTAGCAGGGTATGAGAGCTCTAATTTCTCCACATCCTTGTCCACACTTGTTATTTTCGCTTTATGTGATTACAGACATCTTAGTGGGTATGATTAAAAACATAATAAAATACATGGGAATAAACCTCATTATGGTTTTGTGTTGCATTTCCCTTATTAGTAAAGATGTTAAGCACCTTTTCATATTTGTTGGCCACTTGTGTTTCTTCTTTGGAGAAATATCTATTTAAGTCTTTTAACCATTTTTTAATTCAGTTATTTGTCCTTTTGTTGTTGAGTTATAACTGTTCATCATATATCCCAAATACTAGATGTTTACCAGATGGACAATTTATAAATACTTTCTTCCATTCTGTGAATTGTCTTTCCACTTTTTTTGATTGTGTCTTTTGATGCATAGAGTTTTAATTTTGATGAAGTCCAAATTATTTACTTTTTCTTTGGTTGCTTATGTTTTCGTTGTCATATTTTAGAAACCCTTGCCTAATCCAAGGTCACAAAGATTTACACCTATGTTTCCTTCTAAGGATTTCATAACTTTATCTCTTACATTCAGATTTGTAGTCCATTTTGAGTTGATCTGTATGTATGGAATGAAGTGAGGGCCCAAATTCGTTATTTTGCATGTGGACACCCAGTTCCCAACACCATTTGTTGGGAAGACTGTCCTTTCCCCATGTAATGGCCTTGGCATTCTTATAGAAAATCAACTGATCGTAGAAATACAGTTTATGTCTGGGCTCTCAATCTACTCCATTGACATATATGTTTATCCTTCAGTGTTTATTTGTTTCAATTTAAATAGTTTATCCCACACTGTTTTGCTCACTGCAACTTGGTAGTAAGTTTTGAAATGAGGAAGTGTGAGTCCTCCATCTTTGTTCTCTTTGCAAGATTGTTTTGACTGTTCTGAGTCCCTTGCATTTCCATGTGAATTTTTTAAAAATCAGCTTGTCCATTTCTGCAAAAATGATAGTTGGAAATTTGATAGGGATTATGCTGACTCTGTAAATTAATTTGGGGTGCATTTACATTTAACAACATTAAATTTTTCAATCCATGAATGTCTTTCCATTTATTTAGGTCATCTTTAATTTCTTTATATAGCGTTTTATAGTTTTCATTGTACAAAATTTGCACTTCCTTGGTTAAATTTATTCCCAAGTATTTTATAATTTTTTATACTATTATAAATGGAATTATTTTATTTATTTCATTTTCAGATTATTTATTGCTTATGTATTAGAATAGAACAGATTTTTGTGTATTAATCTTGTATCCTACATTGCTGAACTCAATTATTAGCTTTAATATTTTTGTTGTCATGTCTTTAGGATTATCTATGTATATAAGATCATATCACCTGTGAATAGAGACAGCTATACTTCTTCTTTTCCAATTTAATTGCTTTTTAATTCTTTTTCGTGCCTAATTGCCCTGAACAGAACTGTTAGCACTGTTTGAATAAGCACAGAGCAAACATCCTCTCATTCCTGCTCTTAGGGAGAAAGTTTTCAGTCTTTCTCATTACTGGAATATTAGCTGTGAGTTTTTCACAGATGCCCTTTATCAGGTTGAAAAGCTCCCTTCTATTCCTAGCTTGTTGAGTGATTTTTTTTTATCATGAAAGAGTGTTGAATTTTGTCAAAGGCTTTTTCTCATTAATTAAGATGTGGGGCTTTTACATATTTCCCTCTGTTAATGTGGTGTACTACACTGGTTGATTTTCTTATGTAGACCCACCTTTGCACTCTTGGGATAAATCCAACTTGGTTATGGTGAATAATCCTCTTAATGTGCTAGTGGATTTGGCTTGCTAATATTTTGTTAAGGATTTTTTAATATTATTTTGCTAATATTTTGTTGAGGATTTTTCTTGAGGATATATGCTTAAGGGATATTGGCCTGTAGTTTTCTTTTCTTGTGATGACTTTTTATGGCTTTGATATCAGGGTAAATAAAACCGGTCTCATGGAATGAGTTAGGCAGTGTCCCTAAAGAAGTTGAGAAGGATTGGTGTTGACTCTACAGGGTGTCCCAAAAGTCTCCACACAAAGGAAAAATTTTGTAAAATTTTATAATGAATATTTTGTAAATATATTTTGTATATTTAGGTATAATTTCCCATTTTCCTTATGTATGGAGACTTTTGGGACACCTGTACTTTAAATATCTGGGATTGGGCTTTTCTTTATTGAAAGTTTTGTTTTTATCACTCAATCTCTTTAGCTATTATAGATCCATTCAGATTTTCTACTTCTTGTTGAGTCTATTTTGGTAATTTGTGTTTCTTTAAATTTTCAATTTCAGCTAAATTATCTAATTTCTTGGCATATAATTGTTCATAGTATTTTTTCATAATCCTTTTGTATTTCGGTAAAGTCGATAGCAATGTCCTCACCTTTATTCCTGATTTTAGTAATATGAGTTTTCTCTCTTTTTTCCTTGGTCAGTCTAGCAAAAGACTTGTCAATTGTATTGATTTTTTTCTACAATGAACATTTGTTGTCTACCATGCTCAGTATTTTAAGTGCATTATCTCATTTGATGCTTAAACACTGCTGTAAGGTGTATACTCTGGTTACCTCCGTTTTAAAGATGACACAGCCTGAGGAGTGAATTATACAAGGCCACAGAGCTAGCACCCAGGGGAGCCAGGGCTGGAGCTCAGATCTACCTGCCAGTGGCTGTTAGGCCAACCTCAGCTCTCCACCACTGCGCCAGGAGGACCGTGTAGGGAGACAGCCCTGGTTCCTGGGTCTCTAGCCTCTAGTGGCTCCTTGAGTGAGGAGACTCTGTGGTCCAAAGGATGTGACCTTGAGGCAGAAACCATCCCATTCCCCTGCTGTCCTGGCACCTACTCAGCTGCGAGGTCACAAGGGCTCCATGCCCACCCTTGAGGCCAGGCAAAAATGGGTCTCTCAGTCTTCTGGCAACTGGACCTGTCCAAAGGACCCAAGACCTTGGGAAAGAGAGAGCTCTTCCTACCTGGCCTCCTTCCCAGAACAGTGGGGGAAAGGGAGGAAGGGACTTCCACATGGAGAGCAGAAGGCCAGGAAGGAAGGCCAGCTACACTCTGCATGTGTGGCAGAGACGGCCAGGCCCAGGCCCCTGTGCCAGCTCTGCAGGCCAAACCTGGTTGGGCCTCCACGGGCTAAAGTTCAGCTCAGCAGCACTCTGTGTGCAAGACCTCCTTCAAACCATCAGGAACTCATCTACACCTCACTTCCTCTGGAAAGGTTTTCTTGAACCCCCAGAGTAGCACAGGCCTGCCTTTAGAGTCACACACTGGTGTGTGTCTGCCTCACCTGAGGTGTGCTACTTGAGCGTGTGTCTTCTTCTCAGCTGTCCCTCCAGAGCCTTCCCCCACTCCTGGCACAAAGCAGGTGCTTTGCTAACTGCTGAACTAATGAATGGATGGGCTGCTCTGCGCTTCCCTGCGTTCATCTGTAAAAAAGGAATGATAAAACATTTACGTCATTAGATTTCGTGTTAAAAGTTTAAGGATCTTTTCAAAGAACCAACTTTTGTTTTCATTTTCTCTCTTCTTTTTCTATCCTCTTTCATTTATCTCTACCCTAATCTTTATTATTTCCTTTATTCTACCTTGGGTTCAGCTTGCACTTATTTTTCTACGTTCTTAAGGTTGAAGGTTAAGATATTTATTTACAATATCTTCTTTTTTAATGTAAGCATTTAAAAAGTTTATTTTTTTTTTCATTTTGTTTTTACATTAAAGCCTTAGAATAGAATTTCAGAAGTTCCTTCTGTTCACTGCTGTTAAACCATCACAGGCTTCATATTTTACTTTTAATTGACAAAAAAAATTGTATATGTTTATGGGGTACAATATGCTATTTTGATATGTTTACATTAGAGAATAATTAAATCAAGATAATTAACAAATCTATCACCTGACATACTTATTCTGCTGTTGTTGCATAGAATAGGTCTAGTTGGTTTATAGTGTTATTCCAGTCTTCTATTTGCTTAATCTTCTGTCAACTTGTTCTACCCATTATTGAAAGTGAGATATTGATGTCTTTAACTATGACCAGTTAGATCCTCTCTTTTTCCCTTCAATGTTGCCAGTTTTTTCTTTCTGTATTTTGGGGATATGATGTTAGGTGCATATATATTTATATTTGTTATATCTTCTTGTTGGACCAACCCTTTTATCACTGTATAATATGTTTCTTTGTCTCTTATAATACTTTTTGTCTTGAGGGCTATTTTTTCTGATATTAATATAGTCACTCCAGCTTCCTTTGGTTTCTGTTTGCATGATATATTTTTTTGTATTGTTTTGCTTTCAACCTATTTGTGTCTGAATCTAAACTAAGTCTCTTATAGACAGCTTATAGTTAAATGATTTTTAAAATTCATTCTGCTAGTATCTGTCCTTTGATTGGAGTAAGTCCAATGTCTGGGCTTCATCAAGTACAATTTCAATTGATTTATTTTTCTGTATGTGTCATGTTGTCTTGTTCCTCTGCAAGCCTTGTCGTTTTTGGTTGATAACTGGACATTTTGCATATCATAGCATGGTTTGTTTTTGCTGCTTGTTGTAGTTGCTGTTTGGTAACTTTTCCAAACTAATTTTGTAAAGTCTATATTCTTTGTAATACATGACCACTGACATAGCTTAATGGTCAGTTAATGACTGGACAGAGATTTTGTTAATGCCTGGAAACAAAAAGTTTCCCAGTCTTTGAAAATACACTCTGTGTATGCTGGGACATTCCTTCAACAATTAGCCAGGCAGTTTACAAATGTGCTTTAGCCTTGGCTTCCTTATTTGCACAGAATTTCAAGGTCAGCCAGAAATGAGAGCTTAGGGCTTTATTAGTTCTTTCCTAGGCAGATGAACAGCCTTGGGAATGCACATGGCCTTCTAGATTCCCAGGAATAAATTGGACCTTTGCAAAGCCCATATTCCCCAGTGTACCATATTCTCCAGTCTTTCCCACCAGGCTTTTTGGTTAGTCTATTGCTTGGCCCGACTGTTGTCCATTGCCGCAGACATTAGCAGATATTTTACCTGTAAGTGTTTTTGACAAATTCCCCAGGTAACCGCTTTAGTGCTGGGTAAGTACAGAGATAGGTTAGGGACAGGCGAGCCTTTTGAGCTGGTCTTCCAGGGAACCACCACACAGTTCTAAATTAACAATTACAATTCTTGAGGCTTATTCTGCTCCTCTTGTACTGGTAAGGGGCATATGGGATGTTGTTTTCAAGGCTAACACTGAGCTGGGAAGTGGGTAGGTTTTATTTGGTTCAGTTGTCAGAAATTGATTGTGACCATTTTTGCTAGTTTTTTCTTTTCTTTTATGGAGCAGTGGACTTTTGGAATCCCTTAATCGGGCACTTTCATTGACATCACTCCTTTACAGAAACTTTATAAACACTGCATCTAATGGCTGCGTGGCACTCACCATGACTCCCTCGGCCGCTGCTATGCTGACGGACACTTACCGCTCCTTCCGTCGTGAACGGATAGCCCTGCAGCTCTTGTGCACTCACCTTTGCTTACGCCCGCGATCATTTCCGTAGGCTACATTTCTAAATGTGAACATACGGGTGAAAGGATATAAATTTTCCCGGCTCGTGATATATGTTATGTAAATAATTTCCAAAACGATCGTTTTCATTTACATTTTCACCAGCTGTGTTTGAATGTGTTGCCTTGCACGGTCTGATCTTCAGTGAGTCTCATCACTCAAGACATTTATTATACTGAGTAGGAAAAAAATAGCATGCTATTGTTTTATTTTTCGTGTCTCTGATCATCAGCTAGGCCAAATATTTATGGCATGTATTTGATGCTGCCATCTCCTCTTCTCTGAATTTCTTGTAAATTCTCTTTGCTCTGAGGTGTCTGCTTTTATATTTATTTATAAGAACTATTTACATAGAATAATAACCTTGAATGATAATAATTATAAATATTTGAAAATACAGAGCTCTAAAAGCACTTTTCATTTCATATACTTAACAAGTTTTCTTCGGTAGTTCTAGATCACCATATCAGTTCCCTATTGCTGTTGTAAGAAATCCCCACAAATTTAGTGGCTTAAAACAGCACAGATTTATCCTCCGGGAGTCAGAAGACCTAAAGAAAAGGTGTCAGCAGGACTGGTTCTTTCTTCTAGTGGAAAATCTGTCTTCTTTCCTGTTTTAGCTTCTAGTGGGTGCTTGGATTCCTTGGCTTATGCATCTTTTTTTCATTCAAAGCACATCTTCACCCTCTGCTCCTCTATTCATGTCATCTTTTCCTCTGATTCTGACTTCCTCTATATTCCTTTTATAAGAATCATTGTGATTACGTTGGGCCCACCCAGATAATCCAGGTTAATCTCCTCGCCTCAAGATTTTTAACTTTAATCACATCTACAAAGTTCCCTCTGTCCTATATACTAGTCAGTGTTCTCCAGAGAGACAGAACCAATAGGGTGGGTTGATAGGTAAGTAGATAGCTATTTAGCTAGCTAGACAGAAATTTATTTTAAGGACTTGGCTCACATGATTGTGGGGACTGGCAAGTCGAAAATCTTCAGGGCAGGCTGGAGACCCAGGAGCGAGTTGATGCTGCAGCTCGAGGCTGGAGACGGAACACTTTCCTCTTCAGGGGACCCCAGTCTCTTCTCTTAAGGCCGTCAGGGGTTGGATGAACCCCACGCACATGATCAGAGGTGGTCTGCTTCACTCAAAGTCTACTGAGTTGAGTGTCAATAACATCTAAAAATTACCTTCACTTCAATATCTAAACCGGTGTTTGACCAAACGTCTGGGTGCCACAGCCTCGCCAAGCTCGCACAGAAAGTTAGCCATCCCATCACATCCCATGTCACCTCAGGTGACATTCGCAGGTTCCAGGGATTAGGGTGTAGACACATTTGGGGGCCATCATTCAGCCTACCACAGTTACCTGGGGATATTCTTTGAACAAGAAGAGAATGTCTTCTTTTGAGAAGAAGTAGATCTAATTCAGACTAACTAAAACACTCCTAAACTCTCGCATCCTCATAGAACTTTACAGTAACAGAAGGGAATTTTCCCATGATTCATTTTACCTTCATTATGTGCAGTTTTGAGGAGAATTTCATATCATATTATCCTCAGTAATAAAAAGAAAGATCTGCTTCTCTGATTAAAAGCCTTTTTTCCATACTTTTGAAGAAGAAAAAATCTCTCTCTCTCTCTCTCTCTTGAATTGCTATTCTTGGCAGGAAATATTTTATCAGCTCAGGCTCCTAATTGGATAGAAACATGGCTATTGTGGTGCTTTTCTGGCGCAGACGTGAGACCTTTAGGTTTGGGAGACTGGAGACGCATTTAAGTAGAAATCTGTTCCCTTTTGGTTGCTGACAATATTGGAAAATAGCTGTGAAATGGGAAGAATAGAATTCCCAGTGAATGATTCCAAGTTTCCAGAACTTCATTTCTGAGCTGCCTACTTCCTCCAAAGACAAAAGAAGCTGATATTCAAGGAAAAATATACTTTAAAAACTCTTATTTCTGTTAGAAACATAAAATGGCATGCATTGCTATTATCTGAATGGTTAATTCTGCTTTACACTCTTTGCTCCCACAAATCATTCTTTTTTTTACCAAAGAAATTTTAGTTACAATGGAAATCTTTGTTCTGTTTCAACACAGCATTTCCTTAGGCCTTGGGCTATGGGAGACTTGGTCAGGTGCCCACACGGCTGGGGACCGATCTGGCCTCTCCTCCCACAGTTCCGTGGATGAAGGCGTCCTAGTCACTGAACTGAGCGGACAGTTCCCATGTGGCTGTGTGGGCGCAATAATCAGGATAGCAACTGATGTCCCCTGAAGACTTGCCTTTTCCCAGCTCACAGGTTTAGTGCTTTGCAGACCTCATTTTAGCTCTCCCTCACAACATGCCTCCCAGGTGGGCCTCGACTGGCCACGTCTACAGAAGCGGGAACTGAGGCCCAGCAGTGTCGAAGGCCGCATCTTAGTAAGGCGCTGTCACTGGGTTCAGGCCTGTGCGACCGCAGAGCTGCGCTTAGCTCTGTTACGGGTTTAACAGTATCCCCTCCCAAACTCCATGTGCCAAAGTCCTGACCTCCAGCACCTCAGAATGCACCTGTTTGGAGACAGTGTCGTTGCAGATGTAAGTAGTAAACGGTGTCGTTGCAGAGACAGACACTCACAGGGGACAGGTGACGTGAAGACATGCAGGGAGAATGTGGCCACCTACGAGCCCAGGAACCAGGCGGGGAGCGGACGCTTCCTCCCTCCTCTCAAGAGGGGCCAGCCCTGCCCGCGCCTGCGCGTTGGGTTTCAGCCTCCAGAGCTGTGAAGCCAGGCCTCTCTGCGGTGCGAGGGCCGGCTGGGGTGTTTGGTGACTGCAGCACCAGAAATCCCGTGTAAGCCCTAAACCACACTGCTGCAAGCTCCGCGTCCCCGGAGCCAAAAGCTCAGCCTCGCCCCTCCCCCAGATGTGTCTCAGCATCAGAGGGGGAAGGGCTTTGTGACAAGTGCCTGAAATGCTTCACCCTCCTGTCCCTGCTAGTGCCATCAGGTCACTGCGCGGCCGCCAGCCCTCGCTCCTGTTGTCATGTCGTCCTGGGCGCTCAGAGCTGAGGCCTAGCGAGGTTAATGGCTCCTTGAAAGTGGGCGCTGTCTCTGTGCCGTGTCGCCTCACAGTGGGCACCCTCCCCGCGATGTGAGAAGCCGCCACAGGTGTTTCCCTCCCTGGCCTGCGGAGGTGCCACAGCCCTGCCAGCAGCAAGAGGCACGGCATGCAGATTCCTGCCGGAAGAGGGATGGGGGTGCGCCATCGGCGTGGGCCGCCGCGGCCAACACATGCTTCGGCGTTACCCTGGGGAGCATGGAAGGGGGACGGGTGGGGTTTGAGGGAGCTGGAGAGACAAAGAGAAAAAGAGAGAGAGAAACTGCCAGCTTGCAGTAGGCGCATTACCTTGGAAGGTCACTGGTTCCCGGTGATGGAACGTGAGCAGAAGAGACTAAGCGCACCAGGACAAACTCACCTGCTTCCCGCTCTGCCAGCGCGGGTCCCGGCACGGGGTATCTGCCCGCTTTCCTGCCACTGTACCTGGAAACCTTCCCGGACCGCACATCTGTCAGGGCCGGGCAGCGCCCCTCTGGAGGCGGACTCTGAGCGGGCGGGAGGGGCCGAGTGAACTCCTCCCTGGCCCAGCTCTGCGCCAGCGGGCCTGGGCTGCCTCGCCCTCGCCCCACCTCCCGAGCCATCTGGCCCGGCCCATCTGCCGGGCGGGCAGCGCTCTGAAATAGCTCCACCGTCTGGATGTTCACCTCCGGCCGTCTGATGTTCGGCTCTCTCCTCAGCTCAGCTAATGGGCTCCCGGAGATCCAGGGCTTCCCCTGGAGGCGTGAGGAGCTGGCCCAGGTGGAAGGATTTAGGAAAAGAAGCTCATTCGAGCTGTGTCTGCTCCATGCTCTGTAGCGAATTGGTGTTTTCATCCAGAGGTTATCTCATTTAACTCCCAAAATAAAGTCTAGTGAGGAAAATGTCATTATCTCCATTTCATGGATGAGTAAACCGAGGCTCTGAAAGTCACCATGACTTGGTACTTAAAGGTCCAAGACTCAAACTCACACTCTAAGGTCAGCTTTCCCGACTCTTCCCTTGGTGCCTTGGGGAAGGGCCGGAGGACAATCCCAACAGGGAAAAGATGCCCTCCCATGCTAGACTCAAGCCTCCTCCTCTGAGGCTGCACTGAGTGCCAGATCCTGGGGCAGGGAGCCCCTCAAAACCTGGGCACCCCGCCCTGCAGGCAGTGTCATTGCCGCAGGGTCAATGCATCATCGTGTTTTACGATGAGGGCTGTCATCTGAAGTTGTAAAAATGTTGGTTTGTACCCAAATTGCATATATATTTTTTAATCTGGAGCATTAATGCACACTTTCTAAAATCCTAGAGCTTTGGAAAACATCTACAGCCACCGAAACACAATAAGGGCTGCCATTGTGATTTTGCTGCTGCTCCAGCTGCTGAGAGGTGGAGAGCTTTTCTTTATCTCATTCTTCGCAGCAACATGCTCAACACCGTCCTTGGCGTCTGCCTCTTCTCCGTGTCTGGCGAGTTCACCGGCTGTCACATCACGTGCCAGGAGCAAGACAGGGAGCATCGACCGGAGCGTGACCAGCTCATCTGACACCTTCATCGCATTTGATTCCAAAGCAGCGTTTGGGAAATAGGCTGGGGACACAGTGCCCGGGGGCACTCTGGGCTGGCAAAGCACCACATTCCTGCAGATCTACTGTGTGCTGGCATGGCTTAAAGTGCTTCTTACACACATTGCCCCGTTTCATTCCTCAATAGCACCGTCCTGTCAGCACCTTTGTAGCCCATTGCACAGTTGAGGAAAGAGAATTCGAGAACCTTTTTTAAACTCCTCACCTAGAAGTTGCACGGTCTGCATAGCACGTGATGAAACAGGACTTGGGCCAAGGCAGTCTGACTCCAGACCCGGGCACAGATTGCTGCACTGGCAAAGCCAGGCCGGTGGCTGGGAGGCCTTTGCAGCTGGAACGTGGTTGGCAGCATTTCTGTCCCACAAACCAAGCTTCTAACCTGTGGTCTCAGCTATGGCTGTGTGCCAGAATAGCCTGGAAAGCTATTTTAAAATAGCCCAACCCTGGCTCTGACCACAGGGCTTCTGATCTCTTCATCTGGGATGGGGCCTGCCCGTCAGCACTTTTGAGATCCCCAGCGCTGAAAACCATTGTGCCAAAGGACAAGAACAGGTGGGGAGTCATTTCTTCAGTAAGGGGTGGGCTCTGCCTCACCCATCCGGTGATGAACCTGTAACTATTTTTAGTGATCTTTATGTCTGGCCTCACTCTCTGGCTTAATAGGGGCCCGGAGTGAGGCGAGGGCATTGGTGGGGGTGGGGTGGGGGGAGAGGGCCCGAGAGAGGGATGGGGTCAATGACGAGCATCAGATGGGACTGCATTATAAATCCAGCATGGGGCTGGAATTTAAGCGCTGACGCCGCCGCGGCCGCAGCCGAGCCCTCGGACCTGCCGGAGGGCGGCAGGCCCCGTGCTGATTTGCTGTTGCTGCAGAGAGCCGATGTGGGGGTTAACGGCTTCTGTGGCAGGAGCAGCTGCCGGGTGACTCTGAGTTACGGACCACAAGGCCCCTTCCCTAGCCCGGCCCGGCCCGCTGGGGAGCCCGTCCGGAGGAAGACGCGAGCCAGGAGGTGGGGGCTGCGGCCAGGGAGGAGCGGGGCGGGTGGGTGCGGCCCTGAGCGTGGTCCGTGGTTCTGCTCAGCCCCGCGGAGGCTGGACAGCCCCTCGCCCGTTCTAGCCTCCTCCGCAAAGCAGCCACAGAAACCCTCCTGCCCTTCCCGCACGGACCTCCCAGGACTGGCCAGGGAGCTGGAGGAGGAGGCGGGGCTTCTGCGGCTGGACGGCAAGACCGGGCAAGGACTGGGGCCAGCAGGGAGGACAGGCAGCGGGCGTCACCGCAAACAGCAAGAATCACCGCCACTGACTGAGCGTTTCCTATGTGCCAGGCCCTGTGCTGACGGCAGCACAGGTGTCATGTCATTTGTTCCTTACACTCTGAGGTCCTTAGTATTTTTGCTCCCATTTATTTTACAAACTAGAAAACTGAGGCTCACGAGGATATAAGTGGCAGAACCTTGACCCAAACCAAGACCCTGGCCTTCCCGAGCAGAGCTCTCGGCCCCACGGGGCTGCCTGCCGCGGCCAGTCCTGCGCAGTGGTTCAGAGCCCAGACTGGCCACTCGGCCAAGGCTCAAATTTTGGCTCTGGCTCTTCCTGGCTGATTCACCTCGGACAAAGTCACTTGGCTCTCTGTGCCTTGGTTTCCACGTGTGTAAAATGGAATCATAGTATTTGCACCAACACCAGGGCAGCTGTGAGAAGTAAGTGTGTTGGCATCTGTTGAGCACATAGAATGGCATCTGGCGTATAGGAAACGAGCTGTCACCACTTAATATCCTTGTCGGGCGTTTTCCCATTGAACACTGAGGCCCCCAAGCTGATTCTGGAAAACTTGAGTAATTAGTGCTTAGTCCCAGGGAATGAAGGTGTTGGTTTTGTGGCTCCTGAGCCAGTTCTCCTCCTTGGGCAGGGCCACGTGTGGTCCTTTAGTTCACTGTGTCCCCAGTGGTGACCAGAGCCGATTTGGTGGGCAGAGCAGGGTGATCGGAGGCCGCCACTGCCGCCCAAGAAGCTGTGGGCGGAGGGCGGGCGGCGTGTGGAGAACGAGCCCCCGGCAGGTATAGGAGCTGCATGTCTTTGTGCCGCTAAATGAGGCCCTGCCCCGAGGGTATCCAAGCCTGTGTTTGTTTGCTGGAAGCACATCCCGGCTTCCTGGAGGGGAGCTGTTGGGGCCCAAGAATGAGTCGATCTGGGGTGCAACAGTCTGCAGTCAGCGAATACGAAAATAGATCTGTTTCCCAGCCCTTTTATGCCACACACAATGGGATCACCAGGCCACTCTTTCTTTCTCTTTCCAACAACAATGATGCCATCAATGCTCTCCTGCGGACGACTTTATGTGAAGGCTGGGAGGTATGAATTTTATCATTGCAGATAATCCTACCGGTTACAAAATATTCTGACCAAGGTGAGCCATTCCGGTTGCTCATGGAGGCTGGTTTTTAGAACTCAAACAGACTTTTATTTGCTGAGTCCTCCTCCTGCCCAAACCTCCGGCCTTTCCCACATGTCCAGTAGCCCTTGCCAATGCGGGAAGCCTTTCCAGAAAGTCTTGAAACTCGATTTCAGCCCAGGATGGGCCCTGCGTGGAAACGGCGGTGCGTGTGAGCTGCCCTGGGAGGACCGATTGTCGTCCGTGCGCGCAGCTTGCCGGAGGCAGCGTCGCTCGCCCTGCTGAGCTGGAGAATCTGAGGCCCTGAAGGGCCCGAGACCAGCTGGTAACTACATTCTGGTCTAACCTTGCATCTTATAGGTGGGAAAACTGAGTCCCAGAGAAGAGAAGTGACTCACCCAAAGTCACAGGGCCAGTGGGGGGCAGAGAGAGGACTGGAAGCCTGCTCCAGGGCCCGCCCCAGTGGCGCCCACTCATCTGGAGGGAAGATGATTCCCTTTCCACCGTATTTTCTTTTGCTCTCGACTGTCGGGGAGCAGACTGGGCCTGCCTCGCGGGGGCAGCTCACGCCTCTCGCCACAGCCGCCCTTGGCAGCTCGGAGCCGGCTCTGCTCGCGCCTGGGAAGCAGCGCCTGCTTCCAATTTAACGGCGTCGTTGTGTTTATAGTTAATGGCACCACCCAATATTATTCATTTTCTACTTAGAGCTTTTTAATGACTATTTAAGAATGACTATTTTTTCATAGATTTAAAAATAATTCTATTTAAGTTTTTTAAAGTGAGTTTATTTAAAGTTAAAGTTCTAGTCATTAGCAGTGCAGGTGGTCTGTGGCTGTGACAAAACTCCAGAAGGTAGCAGTGGGGACGGCCAGAGCTTAGAAACTACTGCTTTGCATCCGGGGCTTCTCATAAATGCCTTGAGGGCCGGACTAAGTCTGTTGGGGATAATTTCTGGAAAAAGATGCTGAACTCGAACTCACTTGTGTGTGTCTGCGTTGGTCTCATCCTTTTTAATAGTATGTGTTCTATTAGACACGTTCATTTTTTCCCCATTAGTGATATTTTGCTGTAATAGAAGGGGGATGGTGCTCATCGCAGACGTGCACACGGAAGTTTGTCGGGGACCGTGCTGGGCTGGGGGTCCCGGCTCAGACGCCGGCTGTCCCACTGCAGACAGATCACCGCCTCCTGTGGCTCACTCTGTCTCCAGCCACATGTGGCCAAGCTGGCACTGAGTGGGACAAGTGTATCCTGTTACAGTGTTTGTGTAGTGTGACGGGGGCTCCAGAACCAGTCTGGGGGTGCAAATGCTCCTCCTGCTCAGCCATGTGCCTAACCTCTCCTGGCGTGGCGCCGTGTCCGCAGTTAAGGGTTGTGAGGTGGAGCCATCACATGTTTCACACCATGGAGTGCTGGGTGCATCTCAGGCTCACCCATGAGATCCCAGCACCTTGAGGACATCTGTTGAGCTCCTCAGGCAAGGCGGGGGGAGAACCAGAGGAGCTGGCAAGGTCATCCACACCTGGCTTCTGTCACCACAGCCACTGTGAGCTTCCTCGAGGGCAAGGAAGCACCCAGCACACTGCCAAGGACTTACTACCAACTGAATGGAACAAACTGAATTTGATGGGTTTTGATGGGACTGTATTGGACTGAGTGGTTCCGATCATCTGTTCAGTCAACAAACACATTTTGAACATCTACTGTGTGACAGCATAGCTCCATGAGCCTCTCTGAGCCGGGCTGACATCAGAGCTGTTTCTCAGTTTCCTTATCTATAAAATGGGTCTAATAATAGTGCTTACCTACAGGGTTGTGAGGAAAGGAGAAGATAAAGCAGGGAAACCCCTTAGAAAAGTAAAAGCACAGAGGGATTAATGAAGACACTTCATTTTAGCCATTACGACGGGGGCGGGGTGCCAGGATGGAGCAGCGAGTGAAGTGGACATGGCCCTGTCCTGGTGCGGGGTGTGGTCTAGCAGGGGAGACGGGTAAAAGCAGATAAACAAGCAGACATGCAGCAGAGCTGGTGCCGTCGCTGTGCACTGAGACCACGGTGGGGCCGGGTTCTTAGATTCCGGCGTCAGGCCCCGCCTCTCTGAGAAGCAATGTTCAAGGTGAAGCCTGCAGGGGAGAGTGAACAAGCTGCGCAAAGACACGAGGGGGCTCAGACAGAGGGACAGCGTGTGAGAAGACCCTGGGCAGAGGAGGCCAGCGTGTCCGTGGGGCTGGGAGCCAGGGCAGGCGCTGGAGGGTGGCCAGGGGTCTCTCCCCGGAGCATTGAGGAGAGAAAATTTCCTAAGGCTTAATGAGATGCCAGGTATTTTAGCTTAATTGACTCAATGACATTGACCCTGAAGCAACCTCAGTGCACAACTCTGGGAACGATTCATTCATCCTTTGTGCAGCCTGTGTCCACCGGGCAGCGCTCGGCTTCATAGCCCTACCACTTTGCCACAGCCATGAAGCAGACCCTGCTGGGAGACATGGAGCTGTATGAAAAGTGCTGGTCCCCAGGGAGGCCAGGGGCCTGGGGCTCCCGCAGAGGGTGAGGCCAAGGCCAGGCCAAGCAAGACAGTCTGCCCAGTGACCTAGACATCACTGAGCTTCTCCGGCACTCGGGCTGTGGGGGGAGATTTATGGCTTGAATTTACATCTTTATGTGTCAACCTGTGAACAAGTCTCTTGTTTAAAACATGGTTTATTACAGACAAACGACTCTATCCCATTTAAATCATAAAATCTGGGTGGCAGCTCTCTCCTGGGCGTCCAGTGTCTCCAGTTGGAGCTTTGGGCAGCTGCCCTGAAATTATTCTTCTGGGTCAAAGTCCAGGCGCAATGTGCCTTCATGTGCACAGTAAGCATCGGTTACTATGAGCTGACATGGGTCCAGAGCCTAGGCCCCGCTGCAATACGTTTCTTAGCCCTCACGACATGGCGAGGCATGTATGATAATCACCCCATGTTAAACATGGGACATCTGAGGCACAGGGAGATTGAAGGGCTTGCCCAGGGCCCCACAGGGGGTCAGTGGCAGAGTCAGGACAGAAACCTACCCAGATTGGACTCCAGTGCCCAGGCATGTCAAGGCAGGGCTACTCTGCCCCAGTGTTCAGGGAAGTCCCACCTGTGTGCTAGGAAAGACTCTAACAGTGGCCTCCCATGTGGGGTACAACTGACCGTGCACACAGAGCACCTAGCAAATGCTCTTTAAGGACGGGTCTATGCTGATTGCCCATCTGCTCTGAAAAAAATTAAGAGTATTGGCAGCCTGACCACCTTGCTTTATTAGCTGAAAGCTAAGGCAGAGCTCTACTTCCCTGTGCTCCCAGCAGCCCATGCTCATGTCTGATATGATAGCATAGACCCTCATACTTAAAGTGGGGTCCCGGCACTAGCAGCATGGACCTCACCTGGGAACTTGTTGGAAGTACAAATCACCAGAATCAGAACCTGCATGTTAACACGTTCTCCCCATGACTGTTGTGCACCTGGGTGTTTGCAGTGCCCTGGTGTAGACTGCCGTAGATTCACTGATTCATTTGTTACGAGCACTGTAGGCACTTGCATCTGTGCCAGGGGTGAGGAGGGGAGAATCAGCAGTGAACAAGGCATCATGGGCTCTGCCCTCCCAGGGCCGCACGAGGCAGACCAAGTGCAGGAAGGCTAGAGTGGGATAGATTTCACATGCCCATGCTCTGAGAATGCTACCAGGGACATAGGGACCGTCTGAGCAGGATAGGACATCAGAGAGCACTCCCTAGAAGAAGTGGTATTTGTTATCTAGGTGGGGATGGGGGTTTGGGGGACTGGGATTCCACAGGCAGAAGAAAGCAAGAAGGAAGCAGAAGCTTGTTAGTGTAGATGGAAGACTTAACTTTGTCTGGTCTTGAGCATGGATTCAGATTAGACTTCTGCCCTATGGGCTATAAAATAATAATAATAATACTAATATATGTGAGGTGTCTGGTCATCTATTTAACTTTGAGTGTGTTATTACTGTGACCAGTCAGGAATTCAGTCTGGCCCTCTTTGTGTGAACCCCAAGATTGCTCTTGATGGCCACCCCTCCCAGAGTCTGCCCAGCACCCACTGAAACTGCCCCGTGTCATCTTCTGCCAGTGCAGCCTGCATGGGGCAGGGCGCCCGCGGTTTCCCCTGGCCGTCCCGCTCAGACGCAGCCCGAGAGCAAGCCCTCCCTTCCGTTCCTGCCAACCCCACCACCTTGGTGGCAGCGACGCCAATGCAGTGGCAGCTCTTGCCTGTTTCCACAACTTGTCAGCTGCTAGACTGTATAGAATTGTAGGCCAGATAGGGAAAGGTTTGTTCTCTTCCCCTGGTGCCTTCTATGGGCGCGCAGGGTACGGCCAGGAGCTTTCCCAGAGGTGGCTCGGAAGGGCCTCGTCTCAAATGGGGAGACCGGGTGGCAGGCCATGAAGAGGGCTCTAGGTGCTCATCTCTCATTCCGAAAGGAGCTACGGCATGCTTCCCAAGACATTCCCAGGAGTCCTGCAGTCACTGGTGTCTCTGCAACTGGTCAAATTTCAAAGACCAAAATTCTTTTAAGGTTGTGATTGTCCACATTTTCACCCTTTTACCACTTTCTAGTGCGTTGCCAACTCTTGCCACCAAACACACTGGTGAAAATGTCCCTGCATTTCTGGAAAAGAACCAGACAAAACCCACCCAGATTTTAACTTTTATATGACTGGCTTTTCCATCAGCAGTTCCTTCCCCCAGGACGGCTGAGGACGGGGACACCTGGCACATAGAGGGCAGGAGGTAGATGGGACAAGGCGTGAGAACCATGAGGCTAGTTTCTCACAACTTCTCATTTCAGTGTGTGCTGAATAAGCTAATTATTCAACAAATATTCGTTGAGCACCTACTATGTGCCAAGCATTGTTCTAGCCACTGAACACGAAGTGGCGAATATTCAGTAAGGCACGCAGGACACAAACAAATTTTAAAAATGGATTGATAAGATTATTTCTGAAAGCAAAATGTGCCATGAAGAAGAGGGGACAAGAAAACATGTGAAAGCTTTTGCTATAAAGTTTGGCCCACAGTAAACACCCAACTCCTGCTGAATGAAATCGAGCTACTCTCCAGCATCACCAGGGCATTTGGAAAAGAGACTGGAATTTGGAGACAGATGGCTAGAAGTTGGACTCCAGCTCTCTTGCTTGGTACCTCTGTGGCCTTGGGCAAGTTACTTCCCTTCTCTGTGCCTCGGGTCCCTTTCAGGGCTGGGGGTGGCAAGAGAGGCACTTGAGGAGTAAAGGGTGAGGAAGCTGTCAGGGTGGTGCAAATCCGAGAGTGAGCGCTTCCTTCAGTTGTGCCCTGGCGGCCCCGTCCACGCCCTGACCTTATATTTAGATGGAAAAATAGCAGCACGTGCCTCATAGGGCTATTATAAGGCAAAGATCAACTGACGCGTGAGAAGAGAAATGAGAGAATGTCTTGCAAATTGGCAGCTCTTGGTGACTAAGAGGAAAAGCACATTGCCAGGATCAGACTGGGCCAAGGAAGCGGGCTGGGATTCAAACCTAGCTCTTTTTCTGTCATTTTTGTTGTTGTTGTTGTTTGTTTGCTTTTTTACGATTTTCCACTGCTAGGACCCAAAAGAAAGTGGGAGAACTTCCATTTGCACCCAGCGGAGAGCTTTCCCAGAGGTGGCTCAGGGGAGCCCCGCGCTGGGCCGTCCTCATGAGCAGCTTTGCCGCCCTGGCCAGGGCAAGGACGAATGAGTGGCTCTGAATCAAAGGGTGCAGCCCAGACAGAGGGATTTGTTCACAGGCTCCTCTCCTTGCTGCAGAGTAGGGACTGCTGCCACCCGCGGGGTCAGGCAAAGCACAGAGGGGCCTCCAGATGCCAGCCCCATGCCTCCAGCCTGGGCGCCGCAGTCCCCCACGAAGCCATCCTGCCATGTACGGCCCAGCATGGGGTTCCTAATGGAAAATGGCCCGGCTATTAGCGCTTTGCAAATTAAGGGTCCTTTCATTTATTACTATGCTCTGCTAAGGATGAGCATTAATTTTTTTCTCAAAGCAAATTCACTGGAAACAGACAGTTTAGAATTTATGCTTGTAATGATGGCTACATGGGCCATTAAGACCACCTCTAAGTGAGCTTAATTTGTAGCAGATAAATGTATATGTCTACATATTTTTCAACATAGTTTATGGTGCATCTTGCACAGCTGTGCCCAACTGATTAAATCCTCACAAAATTTAAATAGGAAACCCATTACGTAGACAGTATTATAGCCATTCATCATGGAAGCAGTTTCAGGTTAACTCTTTCAGTGCCAGGCTGAGAGATATGCCAGGATTTGTTCTTGGGGTGTGTTGGGGGTGAGTGGAGAGGGGGTTGTCAAGAATGTAGGAGCTTCCTGTTCCTGACCTCTTTGTTGTTTCTATTCTCCTGGACACTCTGAGACATGCTAACACAGGGAAACTTCTGGAGAGTTTTTTAGTACAGTGAGAATAGATCCCAGACTCTCCTAGGTGGTCAGACACCCGCTGTCTAGTGGTGGTGGTCTTCATAGCCCCTCACGTGCACACCATGCTGTTCACACGGCACTGGTCAGCGCGTCCAGACCAGAGCAGCTCTGCCTGGGCAGTCTCCGCCAGCCACTGAGCCTGCCCACATCTCAGCAGACTGTAATAAGCAGCAGAGTGCAATAGCGATAGAATAGGGTTCAGAGCATGCACTCCGGCTCAGTAGACTCGGGGTTCCAGTCCCACTCTGCTGCTTACTGGCCATGTGAAACCCTGGGCAAGTTATCAGAGAGCACGGCCCTGCCAAGTGCGCAGCCCAGTGTCTGGGATATCGTCCACATTCAATGATTGGAACCTCATTATTATAATTGTTACTGTCTGCAACGGACACTGTGGTTGCCCTACCCTCAGCCCCTTGGTATCCGACGTTCCAATGCGCACCAACTGCAAGCGCCCAAAGCTTTTTGCTTGAGGAAATTTATGCAACAAGTAAATGATCAGAGTTCATTGGGACAGAACTCAGGTTCTCTAAATTCAAGTTCTTCCCATAACCCTGTTGTCAAGGGAGTTTTCTTTTAGAAGAGGTTACCAGGTAGTATCCCTTTAATATAATAAATTTCATTAGGATCCTTTAGGTTCTTGTTCTAAATGTATCTTCAGGGTAAGGGGAGGTGGTGATTTAAGAAAATGAGCACCTGACTGACATTCCATAAAGAAACCAATACTTCCGGAGCACCTCTTCCCTTTCAAGTCACTAAATCTTAGTTCAAGTCTATCTGGCACTGCCTGTGAGACCTTGGGCAAGCTGCTTAACCTTTCTGAGTCTAAGTTTCCTTCTCTATAAAATGGGAATAGGCATGGTACCTACCTAATATGAATATGGTGATGGCAAAATGAAATTATCCACGAGATGCCTATTGTGCTTGGTACTTGGGTTTCAAGACTCAAGGGCACTGACGTCAACCTGTTCCCAATAGGAAACAGAGAACAGGCTTGAATACAGGGAACTTTAATTCAATGAGATGCATTCAACAATTAAAATGTATTCATGTTGTTCCAAGAGAAGCTCTATTTCTATAGCAGTGACTGTCAGAGGAGGCTTCGTGTAGGTAGTGATGTCAGAGCTGAGCACAAAGGAGGGGAAGGGATGAGGTTTTCCAGGCCAACAAGGAAAGGCAGGTGTCCTGGGACAGAAGGGACAGGTGTGTAGCTGGCAGAGCCGCGAGTCTCTCAGGGCCTCAGCTGCTTTGCTCCGGCTAAAGCCTCCACTGCAGTGCAGCAAGGAGAGAGTGAGCACGCAGGGGGCAGGCAGGGCGGGATCTTGGAGGGCCTGCTTGCCGTCACGTCCAGCTGAGGCTTCGCCCTAAAATTAGCAGGGAGCCTTTGGAAAGTTTTAATCAGGAACGTGATGGGACCGAATTTGCATTTTAGAAGAATCTCCTTTGCAGCCACATGGAGAGTAGCTTAAAGGGAGAATAACGGTGTCGGGGGTGGCCGTTAAGAGACACTGGCAGGCGTCTCCTTAGCGCGGCAGAGAAGGGTCTGGGGCAGTGGGGCTAGGGTGGAGAGATGCTTCCGAAGCAGAGTCATCACATCGGTTGATTGATTACAGGTGCGGAGGGAGGGTGGTGACAAAGCAGGTGTCTGGTCAACAGCTTGGCACCACCCAAGGCAGAAGGGAGACTGGCTTGGGACGGGGAGGAGCGCTGGAACATGGGCCAGCTGGGGCCACGATGGCATGTCGTGTTCTAGGTGCCTTTGGGGTGAATTTGAACTTTTTTATTAATATTTTTTTGGTCTCAGTCTAGCAAGGAACCCTCGGCATGAAACAATACCTCCCAGGAAAAGAGAAATTGGCAGATGGGTAATTGAAAGCCCTAGCAGACGACTGTTGGCACCAAGCAAGTCTCTTTCCTGTAAGCTGCGTTTCAATACAGTGAGGTCTCTGGCTGTTCATTAACTCCGGGGTCACAAGTAAACAGCATGCTTCAAAATGTGACCAATTAAGGACAAAGTGGAGGTGTGGGCCGCCTCACTCTCTGTTTGAAAGGAATCCGGTGAAATGTTCTAAGTGTTCAATTTCACCTGTCAGAGCTACCGAGCTGTCACTCCTGGGCGCCCCGTTCTCAGGTCTGTGCAGTTCATTAGCGCGCCGTCCCTCTTCTGGAGGGCCGTGCAGTTCCCTCCCTGGACATCAGTCGCGGAGCAGAGGGAGGCTTCACTGTTCCTCTCTGGCATTGTAAAAGACTCTTTTCCTGTCTTGACCGAACAGGCGCAGGGAGCAGCCATGGGAGCAGAAGCTAACGCTGGGGTACCCACGGTGTGCCAGGCGCCACGCTGACAGCGCCGCCACAGCCATGAGGAGTCATAAGGCGGCAACAGTCCCACCACCGCTTACTCGGTGCTATCCTCCGCCAGCCCTGTGCTGAGCCCTCTGCATGCATTATCTCTTTTAATACTTTCAACAACTCTGTATGGCAGATCCTATGATTAGTCCCATTTTGCAGATGAGAAAACCGAGGTTCATTGGTTAAGTAACATGCTCACCATATAATCAGGCAGTGGCAGAGCTGGAACCCAAACCCAGGGCCCAGTTGATATGGCCCAGGTCATAGCTGTTACATGACTGAACATGACCCGGGGCTCTTTATAAATCTTTGGCTGCCTGAGCCACGCAGGCTGACATCCCTGCATCCCTCCTACTGCCCCCACTGTGCTTATGCAGTGAAGGTCACCTGAAGGTCACCTTCTCTTTCACTCTCTGTCTTTCCCTTTATTCAGGCTTATCACAGTTTTGCCTCCTCCAGGAAGTGCCCTGGTTAGCTTCTTTCCCTGGTCTCTCCAGATACTCAGCCTAGACGGCTCCAGCCACCACATCCATCAATGCTGGTCTAACTTGGGTTCCTCAGGCCCCGTGTGTGTGTGTGTGTGTGTGTGTGTGTGTGTGTGTGTCTGCATGCATCTTAGTGTGTGTACATCTGTGTGTGCATGTGTCTGCATGCGTCTTAGTGTGTGTTCATCGGTGTATGCATGTGTATGTCTCTGCATGCGTCTTAGTGTGTGTTCATCTGTGTGTGCATGTGTGTGTCTGCATGCGTCTTAGTGTGTGTTCATTGGTGTGTGCACGTGTATGTCTCTGCATGCGTCTTAGTGTGTGTTCATCTGTGTGTGCATGTGTGTGTCTGCATGCGTCTTAGTGTGTGTTCATCTGTGTGTGCATGTGTATGTCTCTGCATGCGTCTTAGTGTGTGTTCATCTGTGTGTGCATGTGTGTGTCTGCATGCATCTTAGTGTGTGTTCATCTGTGTGCGGATGTGTGTGTCTGCATGCGTCTTAGTGTGTGTTCATCTGTGTGTGCATGTGTGTGTCCTTGAGTGGATGCCCTGTTCCTCCAGCCCAGGGATCACTTTCAATATTTCCTCCAGTGGTTAAAGTTTATCACTGTGACTGGTCACCTGGGCATCCCATTATCTGGCTATTTTACCTCAATCAAACTTATCTGTTCTCTGCCACTTACTGACTGTGTGATCTTGGACAAGGTAATTCCATTTTTTGTGATCAGTTTTCTCATCAGCAGAATGGGGGGTGATATTAGCACCCACCTCGTAGGATTACTGTAAAGGTTGAATGAAATAGTACATGACAGCTCTCAGCACAGCACTTGCAAGTGCTTAATAGATGGTCGCTGCTAATACCATCATCACAGGGCCAGCAAAGAGGCATGGAGCAGGCTGCACATTAACGATAAGAAGCACTTTACAGGTTTGGAAGAATTCACCTGTGCGTTGCCTCTTCTGATACCTATAATCCACTGAGAGGTGGGGGGACAGGGAGGAAAAGCAGAGTTTATCACCTACTGTGCAGTTGCCATTTCTGGAAGGAAGCTCATGGCTCTCCTGTGGTTTATGGTGGGCTCCAGAAGATTTCTGAGTCCCTAAAATTAAATGTGCATTACATATGCATGTATGTTCATGGATGTTCTTCTGAAGAAAGGCGCCCATTGCTTTATTAGACTCTCAAGGGCCCCTCCGATTCCAAAAGATTGAAAATCATTGGTCTAATTGAACTGTCCATATTTTGTAAATGGGGATGCCATGGCCCAGAAAGAGATAGTGACATGTCCTAGGGCTCTTGAGTTAAGCAGAGTGGGGCCTGGGAGCTGGTGTTCTGACTCTCAGGCCGAGGTTTCCTCCACCCTCCTGACTCAGCCTAGCCTAGGTGGGTGTCAGGTGAGGACAGCCACCAGCCAGGGCCTGCCACTGCCATGATGAGGGCAGCCTGGCTGGGGACTGTCACAGCAGCAGGAGAGGAGAACTACAGGGCAGGGGACCTGGAACCCGCTAGAGCCTGCTGTTCATGTGAGGTGCACACTAATTGCATTGGCAGGGAGTCATTGACTGGCCACTGGGGCCATTGTAATGAGCTTGCCGAAAAAACTCTGGAGCTGTTGATGACTTTTGGAAGGTAGAGCAAGAGGGCCAACGTGGGGACGCGGCCTGCTGGCTGAGTAAAGGGAAGCAGGCTTTTATTTTCTCATTCAGGAGGAACTGGAGCACGTGCTAAAGACCTCACCTACCCAGGTGCATGCACACATGCACACATGCCTGCCCAGGAGCACACACCCGAACACATGCACACATGCCTACCCAGGCACACATGCGTGCACACACACATGCACACATGCCCGCCCAGGCACACACGTGCACACACATGCACACATGCCTACCCAGGTGCACACATGTGCACACACATGCACACATGACTGTCCAGGCACATATGCATGCACACTCGTGCACATATGCCTGCCCAGGCGCACATGCATGCACGCACATGCACACATGCGTGCACACATACATGTGCGCTGGGATTTGGATGTTAAAGAACTGAGTTGCTTTCTCAGAAGAGTCCCCACCCTCCCTTTTCTACTGAACATAGTTGGGTGTGAAGGGAACAGGTTTCAGCTACTGGCAGAGGGAAGGGCTTTCAGGAAGACTTTGGAAGGTTTTCCAACCCAATAGATGTTAGGGTGATGGCCGCAGCAATAATATTTAATAATCTTTAAACATGAACAATGCATTTCCAAGGCTCTTTCACATACTTTTTCCCACTGAGTCTCAAAAAACCTAGAGAGGGTGGGACATATTTAATATTTATACCTCATTCATTTATTTAGCTTGGATTATTCACCACTTTAGTGTGGTTTCATTGTCCCGTACATGGGAACTAAAAACAACCATGGCTGCAGAATTTTAAAATTGCATTTGTATGCACCACACAAAGGTGTCAAAGGTTATTAATTGGCTATTGATTTGGATTTTATGAAAAAATATGTATGTACATATTTAGAAAATAAAATGTAAGACTGTGTGGTATGTTTGTGCTTAAATTTACACACAGCTTAAAGTTTAAACAGTAAAGAAGTATGTCAAATAAAAATTAAAGGTCTGTTCTCCAACTTCCCAAGACTCATTCTCCAGAGGCAACCAAAG
>VSMD01133537.1:0-87284 GCA_008750895.1 Mirza zaza
CCCTCTTCATTTCCTGCCCTGGGGAAGAAGTGGTAGAGAACGCCTCCCTGGGGCCCTTGGAGGGGGGGAGTTGTTCGCCTCTGTGTTCCCAGGGCCAGCAGAGGTCCAGGCACAGAGTGGGCATCCACGAGTTACTTGTTGAATGAATAGGTAAGTGAGTATATGGTGAGGTTGCTGTCACCTCTCTTCTGGACTGTCGTATTGGCTTCTTAACTAGTCTGCCTACTTTCCTTCTTGTCCTCCCCTCCTGAGTCTATTTTTAACACAGCTGACGAAGTGATCTTGTTAAAACTTAAAGTCACATCCTGTCCGTCTTGCTCGGAGCCCTCCAATGGTTCTCCATTTTACCGAGAAGAAAAGCTGTAGTCTTTGTGAGACCTGTAAGGCCTCACAGTACCAGTACAGTCTGGCCTCCTGGTATCCTCTGGCCTCATCTCCTACAGGTCTATCTTCCCTCATTCATTATCTTCAGCCACATCTGCCGCCAGCTGCTTTTTTTTTTTTCTCCTAGCTGCCTTTGACACTCACCAGCCATGCTCTCTTCCCAGAGCCTTTCATCAGCTGTTGGTCTGCCCAGAGACAGCCACAGGGCTCACTCCTTCACCTCCTGTGGGTGAAGATTTTCTCAAAGGAATCCTCCTCTATCCCTAGCTGCCCTGTTAGAAATTGCAACCCTCTCACTCTCACGCTCCTGATCACCCTTCCCTGCTTGCTTTTCTCTTGACATTTAGAAGATAAGTGTCTGTCTGTTCACTGCTAAACACAAACACATACCTTGGATTGATGGATGGATGGATTTAAATTTTGTGGTCACCTGTCTCTTCATACCATAAGCAACACCAAGACATAAGATTTTTCCGTTTTGTTCATTGTATCCATAACAGTTGGAAGAGCGCCTATTAGTGCACTCAGTATTTGTTGAATTAATAAAAACTCCTTAACCAGTGTTTCTGCCTGAAAGATAGTTTTAGTAGGGCCAGAATGATGCCTTTTTTGTGTCTATATGTGTTTTGATAAATGACCGTTGGTTTTGTCACACACTGTAGCTCAGTGCTAATTAGTCTGATTCAGGTTCCAGCTAGACAACAGAAAGGTTGCTCCCTCGTCTTTCCTAATAAACCTAGTAGTTCAGTAAGAAAAAAAAAAAACAGTTGCATTTGTCATTTGGCTGCAAAATGCAAATACAAGTACAGACCTCACTCTCTGTGGAGTTGGTATTTGTCAGTTACTTTCTGAGGACACTCACTCTGTTGGTATTTTGTCTTTAACTGTTGCAAATTGGAGGGTGTGGCTCAGATCCAGAGGGAATGGTGCTGACAGGGTAAATGTTAGATGTTTGCTCTAAAGACTCATGTGATACCAGATCATAGAAGCACCCTCGGCTGGTCCTACACATCTTTATGTCACTTGCTCGAGACATCCTAATCCCCTCGCCATCAAACTCCTCAGTGGGGTTGTCCCTGAGGAAGAGCTTCATTGCATTTTATTCTCTGAGGTGTACTTATCATTGAGGGGAAAATGAGAAGATTGGACAGAATAGAAGAGCTCCATACTTCCTAATCTTTAGGTGAAAGAAATTTTGACAATTTGCTGGTTTAGATGTATACAGTCTTTGTGATTAGATATAGTAGTGTTTGGGAGCCTAAGTGTTGCATTTGATCAGACCTTTTGCAACCTGTTTAGTTTGTTAGCATCTTGGTCTGACACAGTGTATCTTCATAAGTGCCCTATGAAGTAGGTACTGTTATTAGCCCATTTTACAGATGAGCAAACTGAGTTTTAGAGAGGTTTAGCAACATGATCAAGCTCACATGGTAAATTAATAACCTATGTAAGAGTTCTCCAGAGAGGCAGAACCAAATGCAATGTGTGTACACACACACACACACACACACACACACACTCCCCTACCTCCTTTTATTGCACTTTGAAGATACTGCATTTGTTACAAATTGAAGGTTTGTGGCAACCCTATATCAAGTAAGTCTCTTGGCACCATTTGTCCAACAGCATGTGCTCACTTTGTGTCTCTGTGTCACATTTTGGTAATTCACAAAATATTTTAAACCTTTTCATTATTATTATATCTGTTATGGTGATATGTGATCAGTGATCTTTCATGTTACTGTTGTCATTGTTTTGGGATGCTACAAACTGTGCCCGTTTAAGATGGAGAACTTAATTGATACATGTTGTGTGTGTTCTGACTGCTCTATGAACTGGCCACTCACCAATCTCTCCCCCTCTCTTTGGGTCTTCCCATTGCCTGAGTCACAGCAAAATTGAAATTAGGCTAACTAATAACCGCTCAATGGCTTCTAAATGTTCAAGTGAAAGGAAGAGTTGCATGTCTCACTTTAAATAAAAAACTAGAAATGATTAAATTTAGTGAGGAAGGCATATTGAAAGCTGAGACAGGCCAAATCTAGGCCTCTTGTGCCAAACAGCCAAATTGTGAAGGCAAAGGAAAAGTTCTTAAAGGAAGTTAAAAGTGCAGCTCTGGTGAACACGCACTGTAAAACAGCCTTACTGCTGAAAGGGAGAAAGTTTGAGCGGTCTGGACAGAAGATCAGACCAGCCACAAGATTCCCTTAAGGCAAAGCCTAATCCAGAGCAAGTCTCTCTCTTCAGTTCTGTGAAAGCTGAGAGAAGTGAAGAAGAGTTTGAAGTTAGCATATATTTGTTCATGAGGTTTAAGGAAAGAAGTCATTTCCATAACATAAAAGTATAAGGTGAAGCAGCAAGTGCTGATATAGAAGCTACAACAAGTTACCCAGAAGACCTAGCAAAGATCATTGATTAAGGTGGCTACATCATTCAACAGATGTATAATGTAAACAAAACGGCCTTCTATTGGAAGGAGATGCTATCTAGGACTTTGATAGCTTGAGAGAAGTCAATGCCTGGTTTCAAAAGCCAGGCTGACTCTCTTGTTAGGGGCTAATGCAGCTCGTGACTTTAAGTTGAAGCTAATATTCATTTATTATTCTGAAAATCCCAGGGCCCTTAAGAATTATGCTAAATGTACTCTGCCTATAATCTGTAAATGGAACAAAGATATTCCTGGATGACAGCACATCTGTTTACAGCATAGTTTACTGAGTATTTTAAGCCCATTGTTGAAACCTACTGTGCAGAAAAAATAGATTTCTTTCAAAACATTACTGACCCTTCACAATGTACCTAGTGACCCAAGAGCTCTGAGGGAGATATACAAGGAGATTGATGTTGTTTTCATGCAGCTAATATAACATTCATTCTGCAACTATGGATCAAGGAGTAATTTCAATTTTCAAGTCTTTTTATTCAAGAAATTAATTTCATAAGGCTGTAACTGCCATAGATAGTGATTTCTCACATGGATCTGGGCAGAGTAAATTGAAAACTGTCAGGAGAGGATTCACTGTTACAGAGGTCGTTAAGAACATTCATGATTCTTGGGAGGAGGTCAAAATATCACCATTAACAGGAGTTTGGAAGAAATTGGCTCCAACCCTCGTGGATGACTTTGAGGGGCGCTCAGGACTTCAGTGGAGGAAGTAACTATAGATGTGGTAGAAATAACAAGAGAACCAGAATGAGAAGTGGAGCCTAAGATATGGCTGAATTGCTGCAATCTTATAAGACATTAACAAATGAGGAGTTGCTTCTTAAGGATAAACAAAGAAAGTTATTTCTTGAAGTGAAATCTATTCCTGGTGAAGATGCTGTGAACGACAGTTTCCATAAGGAAATAACAAAAGATTTAGAATATTACATAAACTTGGTTGATAAAGCAGCAACAGGGTTTGAGAAGATTGATTACAGTTTTGAAAGAAGTTCTGTGCCTAAAATTCTGTCAGACAGCATCACATGCTACAGAGAAATGGATCAGTTTGGTAGACTTCATCGTTGTCTTTTTTTTTTTTTTTTTTTTTTTTTGAGACAGAGTCTCACTTTATTGCCCAGCCTAGAGTGAGTGCCGTGGCGTCAGCCTAGCTCACAGCAACCTCAAACTCCTGGGCTCAAGCAATCCTGCTGCCTCAGCCTCCCAAGTAGCTGGGACTACAGGCATGTGCCACCATGCCCGGCTAATTTTTTCTATATATATATTAGTTGGCCAATTAATTTCTTTCTATTTATAGTAGAGATGGGGTCTCGCTCTTGCTCAGGCTGGTCTCGAACTCCTGAGCTCAAAGGATCCGCCCACCTCGGCCTCCCAGAGAGCTAGGATTACAGGCTTGAGCCACCGCGCCCGGCCTCGTTGTCTTTTTTTAAGAAATTGTCACAGCCAACTCATCCTTCAGCACCCACCACCCTGATCAGTCAGCAGCCATCAGCATTGAGGCAAGACCCTTCATCAGCAAAAAGATTATGACTTGTGTTAGCATTTTTTTAGCAATAAAATATTTTTTTAATATAAGGTATATACTTTGTGTCTTTTAGACATAATGCTATTACATGCTTAATATACTATAGTATTATGCAGACATAACTTTTGTATGTACTGGGAAACCAGAAAATTCATGTGGCTTCCTTTATTGTGATATTTGCTTCATTGTGTTGGTCTGGAACCAAGCAATATCTCTGAGGTATACTGGTATATGGATAAATAGAGAGAGAGATTTTAAGGAATTGACTCACAGAAGTATAGAGGTTGGTAAGTTTAAAATCCACAGGGTAGGCCCAGTCTCAAGACTCAGGGAAGAGCCAGTGTTGCACTTCAAGTCCCAAGGTCATCAGCTGGCATAATTCAAACTAAGTCTTGCTTCCCAGTCACTTTTACCATTATGCTTTGCTTCCTCTCAGATAAACCTGTTAGCTCAGTGCTTGGCAATTGAGATCGAACATACAATTAAGTTCCAAAAGAATAGTTGAAGTGGAATATATATAAAGTTGCTGTAACTATGTTATTATTTATGTTAGGGGTAAAGCCAAATTTAGAGTTGTCAAAAAGAAGCGAGGGAATGACATCATATTAAAAAAATAAGGATGTGGGTAACACAGTGTAGCCTAAAGGAACCTGTTTGTTGTAGTGATCCATAATGAACACTTTGTGCTGTAGTCCCTCTACCCCAGGGATAGAGGGAGGGAATGAGGCTAGAGCTCTGTTCCAGCTCCTTAAAAGAAACTCATAGTTTCAGGAAGTATGTGTACTGGACAAGATCTCTGAGCTTTCTCCAAGTCCATTTATGTCAAAACTAAGCTGATCTCTGGAATACTTGATTCTCTCAACCCAACCTTATTACTCGTGGGTACTGTTACAAGCCAGGAGGTAACTTTTTTTCTCTCTTGAATACATTCCAGTGGGTCAACCCAACCTTATTACTCGTGGGTACTGTTACAAGCCAGGAGGTAACTTTTTTCTCTCTTGAATACATTCCAGTGGGTATTTGAAATGGAATATGTGTAAGTTTGCTACAACTATGTTGTCATGTTAGGATATAGCTAAGGTGATACAGTTTCTGGGAAATTTATTAAAGCAGATACTTTAAAATTTGATAGGAACAAAGGTTTCCAATAAAATATGATTGACACATAATTTAGTCATTTAGTAATCATAGATGGTGTTAAGTAACTCTTTTCTATCTTAGTTGGAGTAAGAAGTAAATTATCTTAAACAGTATCATGAGTTAGAGTTAAAATTCTGTCTTGAAAGACAACTGAATATTAAAGTGAATGCTTAACAAGGGAATAAACCTATTTAAAAGGTAGGTGGGGGATTAGATGACCTATTAAATGAATCTTTGGAAATGTAAATTATAAATATAAAATTGGTTTTTTTGATCCTATCTGATCATTTAATTGACCTTTGAGACACTGTCCTTATGGCCTGTTTTATATGTCATACTCTTAGTCCATTCCTGCTGCTGTAACAAAATACCATAGACTAGGTAATTTTTAAATAACAGAAATTTATTTCTCACAGTTCTGCAGGCTGTAAAGTCCAAGAACAAGGCACAAACATTTTTGATGTCTAATGAGGGTCCAGTCTCTACTTCTGAGATGGTGCCTTGAATGCTACATCTTTACATGTCAGAAGGCAAAAGGGGCTAGATAGTTCCCGTCAACCCTTTTACAGGGCACTAATCCCATCCATGAGGCCAGAGCCCTTATGGCCTAATCACCTCCTGAAGGCCCCACTTCTTAATACTGTTACATTAGGGATTAAGTTTCAACATGAATTTTGGAGAAGACACAAACATTCAAACCATAGCAGCCCCCTTTTGAGATTTGTTTTTATGCTGTTGGTTATATTTTCCGTGTTGCTTAAGCCCTGTCTCATGTCTGTTTGCAGTAAAATGAAGCATTTCACAGTTTTTCAGCCTCCACCACTTACTCCGAGGTCTGGGCATGTTAGGCCACTTCTCTGCTTTGCTTTCCTCTTCTGCAAAGTGGGGCTTATAGTCCTGCCTACTTTACTTTCTGGGAGGATTAAATGTGGATTCCATTCCCATTGAATTGCCTAGAGCAATACAAGATTCAGTAAGCCTTTAATTCCTGTTTGGTGCTTTGATGAAGGTGATGTATTGAGGTAATCCCCAGGGGAAGGAATCCATCTGTGAGTGTCTTCTATGTCAGCAGTTCTCATCTACACTTCAGATCATTTTTAAGATATATATTATTTATACCCTCATTTATATAGATGAGGGAACTGCCTCCCAGAGGGTAAATTGCCCAGGGCCACACAGTAAGTGGCAGAGCTGATAGGGTTTCAAACCTGTGTCTGTAAAACTCTAACCCATACTCTTGCAAGTATATTATGCTGGGTTTTTTTTCAAAATTAAGGTGAAAAAAGAAAAAAAACGCACATCTCAAAGTTTACCATTTTAAGCATTTTTAAGTATATATAGTTCCATAGTGTTTAGTGTATTTACAGTATCATAAAACAGTTCTCCAGAGCTTTTTCATCTTACAGAACTGAAACTCTGTGCCAGTTAAGTAACAATTCCCTCTTTGCCTCCAGCTCCTGGTAATCACCATTCTACGTTGTTTTCTCCACATCAATTGGATAATGTGCCGCTAAGTTCATAACAAGGTTTGAGAGGCACATCTCACACATGAGCATAAAAGCTCAGTTATCACACTTATGAAATACCAAAGTATCCTCTACTTTCTATGTCTATAAATTCGACTATAGCAGATCCTCTAATGTCGTCTTTTCATTCACCGTAATTTCGATATAATGTTGACGAGGAAACAAATTGATACATAACCAACAAGACTGCCGTCACTCACCGATTCATCAAAAATTGGGTAAATAATTATCTCATTTGTTTTTATTAATCTTTCTTAAATGTATATATAGCTCACATTTATTTTACTATTTAGTAATAGAACTGTGTTTTGGGTCTTTATTTAAAATTTGACGATGTTTGCCGTAGGAACTTAACTCTTATTTATGTCAATTAGCCTATGGTAAAATTGGTTTCATTATGTGTCCTTTCTCTTAAAGTCACAATTTCCAAGAACCAATTGATAACATTGAATGAGGATTTACTATACTTTAGCTACCTCATATAGGCGAAATCATACAGTATTTGTCCTTTCGCGACTGGCTTATTTCACTTAGCATAATATCCTCAAGGTTCATCCAGGTTGTAATTTATGACAGAATTTCCTTCCTTTTTAAGGCTGCATAGTATTCCATTGTTATACATACTACATTTTGTTATCCATTCATCTGTTGATGGATACTTGAGTTGCTTCCACCTCTTGGCTATTATGAATAGTGCTGCTGTGAACATGGGTGTACAAGTAATTCTTCAAGACCTTGCTTTACATTATTTTGGATATATACCAAGAAGTAGGTTGCTGGATCAAATGGTAGTTCTGTCATTAATATTTTGAAGAACAACCATGCTATTTTCCATAGCAACCACACCATTTTTATAGTCCTACCAATAATGCACAAGGTTTTGGTTTCTCCACATCCCCACTTGTTATTATCTGTTGTTTTATTTTGTTTTGTTTTGATAGTAGCCATCCTGATGGGTGTGAGGTGATATCTCATTGTGGTCTTGATTTGCATTTCTCTGATGATTCGTGATGTTGAGCATCTTTTTTGTGGGCTGTATATCATCTATGGAAAAATGGCTATTCAAGTCCTTTGCCCATTTTTAATTATTATTTAATTTTTTTCATTTGAGTTACAGGAGTTATTTATGTATCCTGGATATTAAAGCCTTATCAGATACGTGATTTGCAAATAATTTCTCCCATCGCATAGTTTGCCTTTTCATACTGATGTGTCCTTCGATGCACAAAGGCTTCTAGTTTGATGTAGTCCCATTTATCTATTTTTGCTTTTGTTGCCTGTGCTTTTAGTGTCATATCCAAGAAATCATTACCCATTCCAATGTCATGCAGCTTTCCCTTATGTTTTCTTCCAGGAATTTCATGGTTTGGGGTCTTACGTTTAGGCCTTTAATCCATTTTGAGTTGATTTTTGTATATGATTCATTCTTTTGTGTGTGACCATCCTGTTTTCCCAGCACCATTTGTTGAAGAGACTGTCCTTTCTCATCATGCTGTTTTTAATGGTAAAGGAGAGAGAGTGATGAGAGGGCACAGACATTTATTTTGGGGGAAAACTAATACGAAAGGTTTTTTTTAGCTTGTTTGCCACTACATAAATGGAGAAAGGTTTATGTAAAACTTTGCTAGTATGATATATTCACAAGAATTATGGAGAACTCGGAAAAGGAGGAGGAAGAGGAGAAAAAAAAGAATAACAGAACTTGTTTTCTAGACCCAGAGGGAGTTTATTATTTATATTTGTATGGGGAAAGCAAATCAAGACATTACAGTAGTACTGTATGTAGTCTCTTTGGCTATGAAGAGACCAACTTTCCAGAAGTTGCTGGCAGGTTGGTGGTGGGGGAGGAAACATTTTTTAATGGCAAACTAATGAGGCCCTGAACTCCCACAAGCAAACAAACACAGAAGAGAAAGAAAGCCATCCAGAGAAATTGTAGTCTGTATGGTGTGATGGCTTAATTCACAGAGGGCGCGTGGCCGTGCTGGGGAGGCAGCACAGAACAGGAGCAGCGGGTAGGGGAGAGCTCCGCCCGTGGCCAGCAGCGCTGAGAGTGGCTGAGCGGCAGCCTTGAGGCAGAGGGACCAGACTGAAGGTACTGGCTCTGCAGTCCTGTGGTGGAGGGGCAGGGAGGCAAAGACCACTCCTCCTTCCCTGCAGTGTTAGCCCTCAGCCAGCTAGAAAAATTCAGAAAAACTTAGTCTGTAGCTAGCTTTCAACTAGCTAATTGAATATATATATGTGGATGGGTGGGTGGATGGATGGATGGATGGATGGATGGATGGATGGATGGATAGATAGATAGATAGATAGATAGATAGCTTTCCTAATATGGTGACATTTCTCAGAGTTACTTAAAAACATTTCAAATGTCCGAGTCTCCTGTTAAAGTCTCTGTCTGGGCTTTAATCAGGGTTATAGAAATTCTGTTTGTATCTTTGTTTCCTTTCCTTTCTGTAGCAAATATTATTAAGTATCTGTGTATATTGTTTATTGTGAGGGACATAAATGTTGTTTATCCTTCCCTCAAGAAGTTTATAGTGCATCAGAGAAACCAAAATGTTTATACATAATGGTAATTATTTTCCGTGGCAATAGTAAGAGTGGTAATAACAAGACAAAAGCTTGTCTTTTTAGATTACCTCTAGAGGTTATCTACAGGGAGGAGAAAGATCTTTTTAAGGATGGAGAAACTGAGAGCTAAATAGTCTATAAACTTTACAGGTCTGGGTCCTCCATCACATTACATCTTACATGGAAATAGCAAGAGGCTCCATGAAAGAGATTCTGTCAGTCACATTAGTGTGAATAGTGATCGTGGATATTTTGAGTCATGTTCCACTACTGTTCCAGTATGCTAGACATTGTCTTTGAGCTGTTTACAAACAGAGAACATACCTCTTTGAAAATAAACATGGATGTACTCATCTAAAATGGAACAAAAATAGTCTTATAAAAATGTTGTAGGCTGGGCGTGGTGGCTCACGCCTGTAATCCTAGCTCTCTGGGAGGCCGAGGCAGGCGGATTGCTCAAGGTCAGGAGTTCGAAACTAGCCTGAGCAAGAGCGAGACCCTGTCTCTACTATAAATAGAAAGAAATTAATTGGCCAACTAATATATATAGAAAAAATTAGCCGGGCATGGTGGCACATGCCTGTAGTCCCAGCTACTTGGGAGGCTGAGGCAGAGGATTGCTTGAGCCCAGGAGTTTGAGGTTGCTGTGAGCTAGGCTGACACCACGGCACTCACTCTAGCCTAGGCAACAAAGCGAGACTCTGTCTCAAAAAAAAAAAAAAAAATGTTGTAATACCTTATATTGGAATAGCATTCTGTAGTGAACAAAGCAGTCTCACAGAACATATGAATACTATAAATGCATAAATGCTTATTAATGCAGTGATAGAAGTAGGTGTTTTGGGCAATAAAGCTAAACATTTAATCTTTCTTTCAAGACTCACTTTGCACTTTCTGACAATTTAGCACCTAATCCTATATGATAAGAAAATGCAGTTGGAGGGGCATGGGATTCATGATATTATTTAGGAGAGCTATTTGATGCAAGGAGGAGGCAACTGAGAGACTGTCTTGAAATTTGTCTCATTCAGTACCACCTGCTCTTCTGGAGCTCTACCAGACCTGACAACAGCTGACTCCAGGCAAGGAACCATGGACTCTTATGTTTTACAAAGGGTGGGTTAAGGGGATGTTCTGTTGAAAAATGTGAATTCAGTGTAATAGTGGCAAAAGTATAATCAAATATACACAATGAATACATATTGTGCTTATCTGGTTGTATTATGGATGACCTGTTACAAAGCCACTAGAAAAGGTATTTTGAAAGAGGATTTGAGGGACTGAGCTTTTTTATCATGGAATTTATATCCTAACCCTAACTTTGTATCCGCATCTTTTGTCTTACTGTTCTCCTTTGCCTTCCCTTCATTGAAATATAGTTGACATGTAATAAGCTGCTCAGATTGTATAAGTTTTGACTCATGACATTGTCACCACAATCAAGAAAACAAACATATCCTCTTTCTCTCTCCCGGTCTCTGGAACTCTTGCCTTTGAAGTGTTTGGGAAAGCATTCTGAGAAACCGTGTCTTAGGGAATTCTCTTACATTCTGGAACTGGCCTAGATAGATCTAATTCCCTGAGCCAAGTCCTGACCATTGAACCTGCCTTCCCACCCACCTCTCATCCATGTCTCTTTCGTCCTAGAATCCACGTTAATTACAGTTCTGAATTCGTAGTGTGAGTTAGCTTTGCTGGTGCTCTGCAGCTTTCTGGGCCACGTTGGACTTGAGTGTAGGTTTGGCCAGTGCTTCCCACACTCTAGTGAAGAATGAGGATTTAAAAAAAAGAATTTCTAGTCTATTGTGAAGTGATACTTCTGTAAAAGACATTTAAAATGAGTTATTAGAAAAATGAAAAAAAGCATATGAATATAAATCCCAATTGTTTTCTCTTTAGATTCAGCAGATATAAAATTCCTCTGTCAAATTGGTAAGTTTCTAAATACCTATTCTTAATTCCTGCTCTGATTCCATTACAGATTTACAACAAAATCTTGTGATTCATGGGCCCCATTGAGTGGCACTGACCGGCAGTCTTGCTTCTCCCATGTTTTTCCTACTGGGTACAGTGATCTTTGGCCATGCTTTTAGAGTTTCCTTCTTGAAACGTTCTGCAAACTTTTGGCCAGTCATTTTGGTTTAAGAAATGAAACTAGCAGTTGTTGAGTACTTATGATATGCCAGCATTTTTATTTTTTATTTCTAGGTAATCCTTAAACAGCCTTACAAAGTAAGTAATACTAGCTCCACTGCAGGGATGAATTATTAATAACGCACAGCTATTCCGTATTAACAAATACTGCTGAATGTCTGGTAGAAACCAGGTATGAGCTGGGCTCTGGGGATACAGCAGGAAACAGAGCTGACAGAATTCTCTGTCCTCAGGGCACTTACATCTTTGTTGGGGAGGAAGAAGACAAATCATAAACAAGTAACTACCGCATACAGTGTAGCAGATGGTGTTAAGCAGCGCAGAGAGAAATAAATGAGAGAAGGGTGTGGGGATAGTAGACAAGGATTGCACAGGGAAGTAGGGTGTTTGGAGAAGTGCTCTCGGAGGTGAGCCCAGATCTAAGCCCAGATCTGAGGCAGAGGCAGTGAGCAGCAGAGGTAAATATCTTTTCTCAGGCTACCTAGCTAGTGAATGGCTGATAATAAATGTGGCTTTTTCTATTACACTTTACAGTCTTTATTTACTCCCCATGCTGCTGGTTTAAAGGATGCCTGAATCAAAAAAAAGTGGAAATCAGTCTGGGAACGGGAAGGTTCGATTTATGTGTGGTAGGGAAACAGACTGCAAGTCCGCTCTTGATGTGGATTTTGCTTTTGATTAGGTCTGGATATCTTCCAAGGCTCTGAATATTGTTTTCCTAACAGTACAAAGTACATCAGTTTTGTAATTGAGTTTCCATTTTTAAGTGGATGAAATTTCTCTAGGGGATGTGGAAAGCTAGACAAAATCAGGGAAAGGATTTTCAAAAGAGAAGAGAGTAAAGCTTTGGAAAGAAGGCATTGCTTTTGTTTAAGTACTTTGAAGTTAAGGATTGTGTAAGTCATTCTCTACTATGAATGGCCTGGTACTTAGAGACGGCTGTCTTGGCATTTGACAGCAGCCTTTGCTGGGGTTCTTTTCTCATCTGCAGGCTCTCTGCTGCCCAAGACTTCCCTTCTGCAGACTCCAACAGCTCTCACCCAAACCCTTCTTCACTTGAAGTCCTGGCCACAGAACCTCTGGCTGTCCCTCTGCCCTCTCACCTGCTCCACCAGGATTGAGTTGAGAGTCGAGATGAAGTTGGGATGATGACTGTTTATGAGCAGCAGATATTCTATCTCATTTGAGCTTGGACACCACGTGACGATGGTAGGGCAGGTATTCTTGTACAGATGAGAAACATGAAGCTCAGAGATATTAAATGATTTGTCCAAGGTTTTCATCTCCTGTAAACTAGTTTAGAACCTTGAACCTAAGTCTTTGATTCCTGTGTCCCCTGACTGCTGCTACTCCATCTCCTTTTCAGCTACATTTTGAATTAAGCAAGTTTTTGTGGGAAAGTCACGATTTTAGTATATGGAATGTATTGTATGGCTTCTCTGGAGAATGTGTTCCAGAATTGTAAAGTTAATATAGATTCTGCTTCAAATTTTTGATAGTTGAGTTTGGGATTAATTAAATATCATTTTGATTTTTACCATGTGTTATGAGTTTTTATGTTGAAATATAATAATTCATGTAAGTGTGTTTCCAAATTTGGCAGGATACTGTTAGTGCTGTTCTTTGCTGTAGGTTGCATTCCTTGGTGACAAAGCCTCAATACCCGTGGAGTTATCAATCATGTTAATAACTGCTCACGTGATTTTTTTTCCCTGACTAGTTTGTTTTATTATTTATCACTTCCCCTCCAAGGTTGGGGCATGGAAATGGGATTTTTAAACCTGGGGGAATGTATTTTTTTGATCCTCTTACAAACATATGTTTTTTAGAATATGAACTAAGCATTCCTCAAAAAATGAAAAACAGAAGTTAGCCAGCTTGGTATTGATGACTGTGTGGTGAAATCTGAGTACTCCCAAAGTTAGCTTGAAATAGAGAAGAGTTTTTGCTGCCATTAGGGCTTGGTAAGAGCTCCGACGCAGCAGCAGGCAGAGACAGTACCTCTTTGTTCAGAGATGTGTGGGCCATCCAAATGTTTTTGGCTCTTCCTTTTTCATCAGAGAACGTTCTCCTTGAAATTGATTTGGAGGCCCTTTTCCTCTGATGCAGTTCCTTACTTCAAATTCCCACATTTGTCACCATTTTGTTATGGTCAGGCTGTTGAACAGAGTGGGTCTGGATTGAGCATGGACATTTATTTACAAGTGCAGGTTTTGCTGCAGCCCTGCTTTTCTCCAGCTTCCTTTTAGGCACTGTTTATTTTTAATTCTTTAAAGAATTTTGTGTTTTGATTTGTAATGACTATTGCAGAAGTCAATCCTGAATCATCAGGGTTGTTTAGTCTTTCTCCTTTTGTGTAGGTGTGAGCAGGTGGTAGTACTCATTTTTGATATTTGGATAACATATGATGTAGTATTCTTGATTGTGTAGCTGAAACCAAACCAAAAGAGGTTGCTAACAGGATAGAAAATACATTAAGATAATACTAATGGGCACACGTGCTTGCTCTTGCATCAGGAAATAGGTGACTAGGCCAGGTTTGAAGTTTTTCTATGATTGATAGATGAGACATAATAAGAGCAGAGGATTTGGTAGTGGGGGAAGGCCTGGTCTTGATGTTAATGTCAGTCTTATAGCAATGACAGTGGCTTATCGTTTATTGTTTTTTCTTAATCATTTTAGCTCTGTTCTTTTTTTGTTGTTGTTTTTCGAGACAGTCTTGTTCTGTCTCCTGGACTAGAATGTAGAGTGCAGTGGTGCCATCATAGCTCACTGCAACTTTGAACTCCTGGGCTCAAGTGATCCACCTGCATCGGTATCCCAATTAGCTGGGACTACAGGCATGTGCCACCACGCCCAGCTGATTTTTAAAATTTTTTTCTGGAGACAGGGTCTTACTATGTTGCGCAGGCTATTCTCAAACTCCTTGCCTCAAGGAGTCCTCCTGTCTTGGCCTCCCAAAGAGCAGGGATTACAGATGTGAGCCACTGCACCTGGCCATAGTCACCAATAATTTCAAATTATGATTCATTTCAACTTCTTTCTTCAATTATATTATTTTTAACAAAGTTTATCCTTAGCATTTGTACATGTAAAAACTTGTTTCATATATTTCGAATCTGTGTATCCATTCCTATTTTGTTATACTCTCTTTAAATGCAAGTAATTTTATTTTGAAATAGTGTTCACACGTTAAGCTTAATATAACGTGGTGGTATTATAACCATATGGAGAAATGAATATATATGCTTTCCTCCACCCTTACTCTCTGAGAGTCCTTTAACTAGAAGGCTAATGCCTTAGCTGAACTCTTAAAAGCATTTCAGTATCATAAGCATGAGAATTGTTTATTTTAGCTCATGAAATGTAAATAATTCTTTAATCTAGTTTATAAGAAAAATGATATAGGGATATCCTTGCTTTGTTCATCAAGAATAAATTTAATCTTGATTTTCAGGGTATCATCCTGAATTCATTATCCCATATCACTTTTTGGTATGCATTCATGGGAGTTTGAAAGCAATTTCATGCCAAAGTATTCCAAAATCTGATTTTTTTTGGAACGGGTTCAACTAACAGTCACTTTGAGGCGATTCAGAATTTTGTAACAAAAACATCTTATGTTTGAATTTCCACCTTCATGATTTCATTTTATCTTTTCCATAGCCCTGAGATTTAGACAGAATGGTTATTATCCATCTTTTATGGATGGTAAAGCTGAATATTAAGAATTTTACTGAACAAAGTTGTCACAGCTAGTGAATGGTATGATTAAGCTATAATTTTACTTGTAGTCAAAGTATCTTCTACCACTGTATGCATATGAACTTATTACTAGCCTATAACTCGTTTTCAGATGTGTGAAATGGGTTTTTAAAAATTTTGTTGATACGTAAAATATAAAAGAGGGGCTAGGTGCAGTGGCTCATGCCTGTAATCCCAGCACTTTGGGTGGCTGAGGCGGGAGAACTGCTTGAGGCCAGGAGTTTGAGACCAGTCTGATCAACATAGTGAGACCCTGTCTCTATAAAAAATAAAAAAATAAAATACAGGCTGGGCATGGTGGCTCATGCCTGTAATCCTAGCACTCTGGGAGGCTGAGGCGGGAGGATTGTTTGAGCTCAGAAGTTCGAGACCAGCCTGAGCAAGAGTGAGACCCCTTCTCTACTAAAAATAAAAAGAAATTATTTGGACAACTAAAATATATATATATATATGTGTGTGTGTTTGTGTGTGTGTGTATATAATTAGCTGAGCATGGTGGCACATGCCTGTAGTCCTAGCTACTTGGGAGGCTCAGCCAGGAGGATCGCTTGAGCCCAGGAGTTTGAGGTTGCTGTCAGCTAGGCTGATGTCATGGCACTCTAGCCCAGGCAACAGAGCAAGACTCTGTCTCAAAAAAATAAATAAAATAAAATACAAAATAGTGTACAGATCTTAAGTATAGAGCTTAAATTTTCACAAAGCAAATGTATAATTAAATGGTTTTAAGAAGGAATTAATATTAAAATACAATGATTTTGCAATGAATTTTGTAAGAATTAGATGTCCAGAGCATCTTGATTCCAGAGAAATAAAGTTATTTTTAAATTTCTGTTATGCTTCCCTGAATACTAATTTAAATTAAGTAGGTTTCTAATTTCCTCATTTGTTAATCTATTTGAGACAGTATTCACTGAGAGCCTACTCTCTGCCAGGCATGTGCCTGTATGTGGGGATACATCTGTGAGTCAGATCGCCTCCTGTAAGAACTTTTACTTGGGGTCAGACTGATGAGGAATCAGGCAGACTTCTGTGGGAGCATGAGTGTCCCGTCTGAGGTGCTCTGGGAAAACGTCCCAGAGGAAGGAACATCTTGACTGAGTCCATATATGGATGGGAATCATCTAGAGATGGGAATCTAGGGAGGAAGAGCGGAAGGCTGAGGCTAGAGGGAAGAGGCAGCAGCTGAGATGTGTGGGTGGAGCTGTGTGGTGAGCTGCCGCTGCCTGGCAAGGAGAGGGCTGGGAAGTGCTGAGGGCAGCAGGGAGGCTAGATTCGTTTTTTTTACTGTTACTTAAGTTCCCTTAGTTACAAATAGCAGGGATCCACTCTGGCAAAACAAAAGCTAAAAAGGAATGCGTTGGAAAACAGTGAGATGACTCCCGGAATTGAAGAAAGGGCTGAACATACAGGTCTCTGAGAGGGCAAATAACTAGGGCGGCTCTTGGCATCTTGGCAGGATGTATAAAGCAGTTTGGTTGACTGCTTCTTACTGCAGAGTGTTAGTCTCTGCTTAGGTTTCTATAATAGTTTTTGAGAAATAGAACCTGATTAACTTAGTTCAGGTCCATCACCCAAACCAGGACTGATCAGGACAGGAACAAGCTCTGTCCTCAGCAGGGCAGGTTGCTATTATGTGGTAAGGACAGCTAGATCTGTTACCTGAAACAGAGGGTGGACTGAGTTGGGGCCCTGCCCAGAGGCAGTGTGCAGTAGCTTGGAGAAGGGCTGGCTGGGGAGCAGTGATTAGGAAACAGTGGCTAGTCAGAGACCAGTTAGGAGGCTGTTGCCTTAATCCGAGTGGAAGGTGACGGTGCCAGAAGTAGGCTCTGTCCATGGGGATGGAAAGGAGTGAATAGATTCAGAGATATTTAAGATGCAGAGAAGAAAGGACTTTGCAATTGGACATTGGTAGGTTTGTGGAGAAGATTAAGTTGGTTAGGATGACTCCACGTTTCTGGCTTGGACTAGGACCGTTGGGTGAATAGTGGTGCCTTGTGGAGAAACGCTAGTTTCAGGAGCAGAGTGGGGCGTTCATTCCGTTTTCACGTGTTGAGTTGGAGCACCGAAGCAGACCACATTTAACTTAGGAATACTTGGTGTGAACAGTTCTTCCTCGACGAGTTGTTTCTGGGATTCAGACTCTGCCATCGGGGCTCTCTCACTCCAACATAGTGGCCTGTGCCGGCGCTGCCTTCTTTTTTCGTGTCCCTGTGCTGGCAGAGTCTTCCCACAGTAGTGCCATGGGAATTTGAAAACTGTGTCCCCCACTCCTCTGCGCCCATACTTTGGGCGGGTTCAGGTCTGAGTGGGTTTTGGGGAATGGGTATTGTTAAAGTAAATTAAAATGGAGACCAGGCCCAAAGATCCCTGAGGAGACAAAACCAGTGATGTCAACTTTGTTTAAATTGTATACATAAGCAAAACTTAAACTTGGGTCATTTCTGATAGATGCTTATGTTAGAAATAAAACTTCACCCCACCCAGTCATAAGCAGCCAGCTAACATATGACTGTGTGACTGGGGACTTTCCAACAGGGTAACTAAAAAAGGGCAATTCTGTAATTTGCAAACCAATCAAATAGTTTATTTGCTTCCACATTTTCTCATTAGATGCTGGTCCCGGACGTTATGTCATTGGAACACTAAACCACATTCAGTCTGGTATTCCCCAATGAATGAATTGCCTCTGACTCACATAAACTCTTTAGAATTGTATTTGCCTCAGATTGTTTTTTGACAGTAGCTTGCCTAAGTTCAGAAAGGATCCCAGAGTTTAGGTATGTTTAGGACCAAGTGCTGCTATTTAGGGCTCTTTCTTTGGTGGTGTTAGGATTGGAAGAGGCTTACTATTTTATGATAGTGTTTCCTGGACAGAATTTAGTCTGAGTTTGAAAATATTTTCAAATTGGGGGCTTCCTTGATTAAAAAGTTAAATTTATGGTTGGAATTGTTTTAGTCACAGTATTTTAATAGTGTTGATTGTTGTATATTATTAAATGATTCAAGTCTAAACCCAGACAAGTGGTTCCTTTAGGTACTTTAATCAGTGCTTTTTGTCATTAGGGAGCTTAGTGGTCTCAGAAATCCTCTGGGTCAGTAGTCCTCAGTGGAGCTGGAACTGTTCCCTAAGCAGCTGGAAGCTTGTGAGTTAATTTGTAGTTGTCTTGATAGTTTGGGGCGAGGGGTACCACTGTAGGCATTAAGTAAACTAGGGCTAGAGATGCTGAATGTTATGGAGCATGCAGCCATGGGACTTTAGTGCTGGTTTAAAAAAAAAACAAGAAAGAAAGAAAAACAGCTTTGTATTATCTGGTGTATTACTTGAGCATAGAAACTAACTTTGTTTTAGATATGATTATGAAGTACTTTTGTACAATTTCAATAAACACTGAGTTTTCTGGGAACACCATGAAATTGTAAATTGAGTAAAGAATGAAGTTTGCTTAGGGCTTTACACTTTCAGAGGTGGTACTAATTTGTTTTACCATAATTGTCCTTTTTTATCCTATTCAGAAGCTCAAATCCTTTAAGACAATGGTTAGGATACATTGAAAGTTTTTTTGTTTTAGAATGAGGGATGGTTGGCAAACTAAAGTAATGCTTTCTCAAGTGAAATAGGGTAGAGACCCAGGAAAAGTATGGGTATAGAGAGGAATATCATGATGAACTTGTTGGGTTTTAAAGGTATTTCATAATAAGAACCTATGAAGAATGTATAAGGGCAGAGAAATTTGAGTAGCACTTGATAAATTGGGTAAATCAGGTTGGGTGAAATTATCCCAGATTTTTTTAGAGGCCAGAGAAGATATGCAAGTATACTGGGTATTGAACAAGTTAAAAGACAGATCTATGTTCATTCAGAGTATTCTGTGGAAAACATTTATCCTGATTTTTTTGTTTGTGTGAGACTCAAAAGGAAAAAAGAAGTATGGCAAGGAATGAGTGGAAAAGGCTGGCTCTTCTCCTAGGGCACTCAGAGGGTAGCTGGAGATGACATGGAGTTGTAGCTCCACCTGCTGGACAGAAGCAAACCCACCGTTGCAGGAGTTTCCTCTGCAATCACAGTGAACCCACCCATATTTACTAAGCACCTACTGTGCACCAGGTAGCACCTTGTTAGGCTCTAGAGCTACAGAGGAAAAACATAGGCACCTTCCCTGCTTCCACCATGCTTAGCTCTGAAAGGCCTTCTGTTGTCAAGAGAAGGACTTTTAATTTAACTAGCATGTTTTTCCATTCTAGGTTCTCTTCTCAGACTTTTCTTTGGGTGACTTTTAAAGTCATGTAACCTGGGCCCGAATCTGAGTCCTGTCTTCTTTCCTTCCTCCCCAGACAGCATGTACTTCACCACTTGCTCCACTCCCTTCTCCACCAACTATGAGTCCCTGGGCTCTGTCCAGTTGTCCAGCCACATTGTCCAACCCACCAGCAGCACGGCCAGCATCTATGTAGGTGCCAGAATCTTGGGCTCCTGGATGTCTGTGTCCAGCTCTACCAGCTTCTGGGGCAGCTGGGGGTCCAGGGGCCTGGCTGTGGGGGCGGGGGCAGGGGTCTGGTGGAATTGGATGGCACCCACACAGAGAAGGAGACCACACAAGACTTGAATGGCCACCTGGTCTCCTACCTGGACAGAGCGAGGAGCCTGGAGACTGACAATCAGAGGCGAAAGCACAATCCAGGGACATCTGGAGAAGAAGGGATCCTAGGTCAGAGACTGCAGGCATTAACTGTAAGACCATCGAGTATCTGAGGGCTTAGATCTTGGCAAATTCTGCGGACCATGCACACGTTGCTCTGTAGATTGACAGTGCCCGTCTTTTGCTGATGACTGTTGCCAAGTATGACACAGCTGGCCATGTACCAGTCTGTGGAGAGTGACATACATGGACTCTGCAAGGGTACTCGGCTGCAGCTGGAGACAGAGATCAAGGCTCTCAAGGAGAAGCTGCTTTTCATGAAGAAGACCATGAGGAGGAGGCAAAAGGCCCACAAGCCCAGATTGCCAGCAGTGGGTTAACCATGGAGGTAGACACCCCAAATCTCAGGGCCTCAGCAAGATCACCGTGACCATCCAGCCCAGTATGACAAGTTGGCTCAGAAGAACTGAGAGGAGCTGGACAAGTACTGGTCCCCACAGATTGAGGAGAGCACCCAGCAGTCACCCCACAGTCAGCTAAGATCAGAGCTGCTAAGATGTCGGTCATGGAGGTAAAACATACAGTCTAGTTCTTGGAGATCTACCTGGACTCCGTGAGAAGTTTGAAGGCCAGCCTGAGAGGTAGAAGCCTGCTACGCCATGCAGATGGAGCAGCTCAACAGGGTCCTGCTGCACCTGGAGTCAGAGCTGGCACAGACCGGGCAGAGGGGCAGGAGCAGGGGCAGGGCCAGGCCCAGGAGTAGGAGGCCTTGCTGAGCATCAAGGTCAAACTGGAGGATGAGATGACCACCTACCGCCACCTGCTGGAAGACAGGGAGTACTTCAGTGTCGTTGGTGCCTTGATCAGCGGCAACTCCATGCACAGCATCGAAAGGACCACCACCTGCAGGATAGTAGACAGCAAAGTGGAGTCTGAGACCAATGACACCAAAGTTCAGAGACATTAAGGCAGTGGGAACAGAAGGCCAACAAAAAGTTCAGAGCCCAAAGAAAAAAGTAAAGTCATGTAACTTCTCTCTGAGCTTCATTTTCTTCATCTGTAAGGTAAGGAATGACAGTGCCTCTCCTATAGGCTTCACTTTAGCTAACCTTTATTAAATGCCTAGTGTGTATGATAGGCACAAGGGACATAAAGATGAGTAGGTGTCTAGTTCCTGCCCTCAAGGAGGTTAGAAAAAGCAGCTCAGAAAATAATCCTTGCAGTGTAAATGAGAAGGCATTGCAGGAGCCCTGAGGAGGGGTGCCAGATCCAGACGACAGGGTGGGACTGGGAAGGGATGGAGCAGGTTTTCTGAAACCCTGATGCTCTAGCTGCGTTGTATGATGGTGTTAGAGTTAGCTAGGGAAAGATAGAGGAAGACTTTCCAAGCCGAGAGGTTGATGTTAGCAGCAGCAGCAGTGAGATGAGGGCCTGCCTGGTGTGTGTATGTCGCTGTTAGATGCATAAAGTGAGTGGTAGGAAGTGTCCAGAGATAAGGGTTTAGGGAAGTAGGTGGGGTCAGGTGATGTCGGGTTTTGTGTGCTATCTTTAGGGGTTTTGACTTTATCCTTAATGCAATGGAGAGCCATTGGGGAGTTTAAGCAGGGGAATGATAACAGATTCCTTAGAGAGATCACTGACCATCTGGGTCTGTTGGACTTTATTGAAGGGGACCAGGCTGGAGACAGGGAGTCTACCTAGGAGGTTGTGGCAACAGTCCAAGTGAATAATGATGAAAGCTGGACTGTGGCAGGGGTAAAAATGGGAGTGAAGTGGGACAGAGATAGGTTTGGGATGTCCTTAGGGCTAAAACTAGCAGAAATGGGTGATTGAGGATAAGAAGTCAGGCATGATTAGGAGATTTGTAGCTTGGGTGACTGGTTGGGTAATGTCATTACCTGAGAGAGGGCAAATTAAGAGAAGAATTGGATTTGGGCATGGTGGAGAGTGGGGGAGTGGTTTATTTTAGGCATTATGAATTTGAGTTGCCTGTTAGGATGTCTGCTTGGGGATATCCAGCAGACAGCTTGATGTATGATTGTGAAGTTCAAGAAGGTCCAGCTGGTGCTACTAACATGGAGGAAGTAGATGAGCCGTGAGAAATGTTAAAGGTATCAGGAAGAATGTGCAGAAAGAGATGAACAGGCCAGGGTCAGGTTTGAGGGAGCAGCCATATCTAAAGGCAGGTGGGGGAGGAGGCCTACCAAGGAGGCCATGATGAGATGATTAGAGAGAGAGAAGTATGATGGTATGGAAGTCAAGGGAATCAAACATTTTCAGGAAGCCATCATTTAAAATTTTCAAATGTAAGATACGGACTAAAAAATGTATTCCAGGATTTGGCTTTTAAAGAGATGACTGTGACCTTAATACGAGACATTTCCAGATTGCAGTAAGTTGTGGAGTAAATGGGAGGTGAGATTACACTTAGGAAAAAACGTGTCTGAAGAGATGAGAGAGATGTGATCATAGGGAGTGACTCAAGATAGACTCATTGCAAGATAGCAGAGACTGGAATCCTGTTTACAAACTCCTGGTGGGAAAGAGCCCACAGAGAAGTGGCTGTCTGGACATGGGTGTAAGGATTGACATCAAAAGGGCCTTCTCTGGGCCTGAAGCACGGGAGGCAAGAGTAAGTGTATGGGTGGGAGGTAGTTGAAGGAGAGCCTTCCAGGAGAGCTGTTTTCTTCATGAAAAGGTAATAAGGTAATTTTATCTGCTGAGAGAAGAAAGGATGAGGTTGGTTATGGGAAGATGCTCGAGAATGGTAAAGTAGTCCTGGAGGAGAATGGGGTGTGGCTTCAAGAGGAGGGCTGACAGAATCCAAGCAAGAGTAGAAAAGTTGACAGCAGTGCCAGTCTGTGCAGCATAGCCTGCTGCTGAGCACCAGCTGTGTGCAAGAGTTGAGAAATTGGGTGTAGCGTGGTTCCGGAGTTAGAGCTGTTTGGCTTAGTATATAGCACTAGATATTAGCTTAGCAGTTCAGCTGCTTGGTAGTGGAGTCCAGGCTAAGTAGGAAAGAAAGGAGGAGGCCTAAAGGGAAGAGAGAAAATGGAGTGATCCTGGGACTGAGGTCTTCCCATTGGCAGGTCAGAGGTAGTGGAAGTGAGATAAGAAGTAGGAGCCGGAACTTGAAGGCCACAGTCATTGGATGGGTTGTCTGTATGGGTGCTCACATCCCTTAGGATTATGATGGTTGTGATGGAGAGGAAGGTGATGGCCCAAGTGACCCAGGTGATACAGCCTCTAGGCTTGGAGGCTCAGGGGTCACAGCTGGGATGGTATTACATGACAAAACAGGATGAGCTTCACTCTTCTCCGCCTAGAACTTTCTACCCTCACTTTTTCTCATCCTTATAATCTCAGCTTAAATTGTCCATCTGAGAGGCTTTTCCTGATCACCCTCCTAAAGCAAGTGTGCCCCCCTTTTTCTGTCACTGTGCATGATAATCAGTAAAGAATTGGGACACAAAAAACATCATCTGTTTCTCTACTTTGGATTTTACCTGCAATAATACGAGCTACCTTCTTACAACTTTGCATTCTGGGGCTCTAGTTTAGAAGATACCCATTTTCTTTTCCCTCTCCCCAGAGAGAGCATGGCTGCTTTCCAGGGTCTGTCTCTGTAGTATAGGACTATTCCTGGTAGGAATGGGAACAGGGGACTGCTTCTCACCTTCAAGCAGCCTTTTCTTTTCCAGCTTCCTTCTACCTTCCATTCCCACCTCCCAGGAGAAAGTAAACAAATCAAAGCCAGAAAAATATTCTGGCTAGAATGTTACTGCATTGAGTAGTGGGTGAGAAATCCCGAACCAGGCTCTGATGGTTGGAGTTCAGGTTACGACGTGAAGGTGGAGCCTGTGAGGTATGCACCCGCTGGGCAGAGCCCTGAGTTTTAGAACTCACTCTGCCTCTAGCTGATCTCGGATGAGCTATTCCACCTCTCCAAGCACTAAACCATTTCTCTGTAAATAGATGGCACTCTAAGGTGTCTTCGGTCTTTATCACCAACTCTGTGTGCTGCTAATACCCAATCTCCAGTGTTGGATAACAAGCAAAAGTGATGAGTTGTTTTCTTGTTTTTAAAGATTAATCTCAGACCCTAGTTACACCTAGGAATGCCATTATCATCCTAAAAATGACTGTTCTATAATAAAGAAATTGAGTAAAGGAGCTTTCTTGTATTTTTGATGAATCAGGGCAAGGAGTCCTTCATTCATGGAAGGGGAAGGCTGCATTAGTTGCTCTCAGGTTCCTCCTTAGCCTCAACCAAATATCCCTTTATTCTTCATTGGAAACTTGGCACTGAGGAGTCCTGGGAGGTGACTCAGTCAGGTGTGTGGGGCCTCAGCACCACTGGCCTTGCTTCTCCTCTGCACTGTGTTTGTCTAGAATAACTGGGACAGAAGGAGCAGTTTCAAGCGCTCTGCCAGCTAGGACCTGGCATGCCTATCTCTAAGCTGGCCCGGACCATGCCACCAGGAAGATGAAATAGAGACTAGCTACTTGACACCAGAGTGGTAAAGTATTCAGAGGAGACAAAGAGGCTCTGTTAATTCAACCATGTAGGCATTGTCAAGGTCCAAAGCAGTAGAGGCTATTGTTTTATGAAAGTTCTCCTCTTTCTATGGTGATCAGTTATTGTTCATTTTTCTAAATATTTGTCTGCATATAACAACTGCTTTCAATAAGTTTGTGGATGAATTTCTTAACTTTGTAAACTATATATAAAACAACAGGATATGAGTTGTGACATTTAGGGGTGTTGTTTTATTGCTTCAGAACTGTGAGGTTTTCATGTTAACACACCATGTCACATGATTTGACTCAATGCAGGGAAAAAAACCCTCAACTTGGTTTCAGTCGCTCAAATATAGTTCAAGGCTACAGATACAAAGTTAAGATGAGGAAGTTCTGTACAATGTAGGAAATAGGAGCTTTTAAAGATAATTCACAGATATGAAACTGGCTTCCCAAGCCCTGATAGATGAGTTAAATAAGCATAAAACTACCAGAAAGGAGGTTCTTTACTACTTAGTTAAGAGAAAGAGAGCAGGGAGGCACCTTGAGTAAAGTGCTTAGACTCGCTGTTGCAGAGGTGGTCTGTATGTGCGAAGTGACTAAGACGGAGGAGTGGACGTTTAGGAGAAGTCTAAGAGAAGAAGTGGACACAATAGCCTAAACCAGCGAAACGTAGGGTATTTTTGTATTTCTGGACTTAATTGTTTTCCTTATGACCTATCTTTCTCAGTTATTTAAAAGCAAATATAAGAAATATTTGTCTAAAGTCTCTATGAAGTAAGGGTGTTAGGTAAGTTGTAGTAACCTTTAGCCATGCTAATTAAAATTTTTCTCCCTGCTGCAAAGGTGATGATTGTGGGAAGATATAGGGGAAGATACACCGTATGTTTGCAAAGAAAAAAATAAAAACAGCAATAGATAATGTTTAATATCATGTTTAAGATTACGTCCTACAGAGGTTTATACTGTAAAAGACTTTAGTAATGCTTTGTGGTATTTGTGTTTAATTTTTAAAATATGAATTCTGCCTAGGGTCTTGGGGAAAAATGTACTATTTAACAATATGTTTAGGTGAACTTTTGTCCTGCGTGGTAGGAAAAAAAAAATGACAGCTAATTGAGGAGTTACTGTTATTCATTAACCTGTATAGCTCTGTTAGAAAAAAATTAGGCCATTTTAAAAAAGCTTTATTTTATTTTTAATTAACACATAATTATATATATTTATGGGGCACAATGTGATGTTTTAATTCATGTATACATTACAGAATGATCAAATCGGGGTATTTAGCATATTTATCAGCTCAAATATCATTTCTTTTGTGGTGACGACATTTAAAATCTTCTCTTTTAGCTATTTGGAAATACACAATACATTATTATTAACTGTAACTACCTTGCTGTGCCAGAGAACACCAGAACTTATTTCTCCTAATTGTAATTTTATACCTGTTGACTCTTAGTTTCATTGATTCTATTGTTTTTGTAGTCTCTGTCATTTATTTTTGCTCTGATGTTTGTATTTCCTTCCTTCTGCTAACACTGGGCCTAGCATGTTCTTCTTTTTCTAGTTCCTTGAGATGCAATGTTAGGTTGTTTATTTGAGATCTTTCTTCTTTTTGGTGTAGGTGTTTATTGCTATAAAATTCCCTCTTAGAACTGCTTTTGTTGTATCCCATAGTTTTGGAATATTGTGTTTCTAGTTTCATTTGTCTCGAGATATTTTTAAATTTCCCGTTTAATTTCTTTGACCCAGTAGTTGTTAAGGAGCATATTGTTTAATTTCCACATATTTGTTAATTTTCCATAAGGAGGAAATAGGTAATAGTTATAGTGGTCAGGAGAACAGAATTTTTTTCAGGGATAAAAAAGAGTTAGAAAGAGGATGAGCACTTTAATTAGGTCTTTCAATTGATTAAAAAGGATACATACTTTAGTTTGCAAACAGCCAGGCACTGTGCACAACTGATAGAATGAAAAATGAGTAAAATATCCTGGATGAACATAGACACTTGGCGGTATAAAAACAAATGCACAAAATAACCAAACATCAGACTGTTATAAGTGGTGTCAAGTTTTTGAAGATAACCAAAAGGAGAGGCGACCTGTAACTCTTAGAGATGGCACCAGTGAGTTTGCGACTTTTGAGCTGGGCTTTGAAGGATTTGACAAATGATGGAAAGGATATTGTGTTGTTCTAGGCAGAGTTGGCGACAGCTTGAGCATAGGTTTGCAAGTCAGTGTTACTTCTCTGTTCGCAATCCTCCCTTGCCTTTCCATCTCACCTGCAATAAAATCCATTGATTAAGGGAACTTTAAAAAGTGTTTTTATTTTTTTAATGTGAGGTCTTACAGTGATTGTGAGTTAGGTCTTATTCAAAATTTCTTAGCAATATGTTGATTGATCTGTTTGTTTTCAGAAGAAAGATGTATAAAGGAGCAGTGCTTTGTTTTAGCTCTGAATCAGGCTGTCACTGCAGGGGCAGAGTTTGTCAGAATAGCTACAGGATGAGCGGTTGACTGAATTAAATGAGGTGGTGTGTGGGAAAGTATTTTATACCCCAAATATTGCTACAAATATATGGTGGTATTGTTGGGGGAAATGACTCCCAGGTGATAGTTTCAGATAGGATATATAGAATATGAAAAATTGAAAAATAACTTTTACCAGATTTTCTTTTGTAGGGAGAAGTAGATATTCCCTTAACAATATATTTAAAGGGCTTAAAAACTATGCTAAAATAAAGATTATTTGCAGCCTGGGAAGGCATTTAGACCACCTACTTGTTTATGTTCAAGTGTTCATGGTCTTTCTTATCACTTATTTGACAGTTTCAGACTTGTAAGGAGAATATACTTTTCTCACTTTTTTCTTTATCTGTTGAGCTTATTTATATTTGAAATACTGTGGTATAGTATAGGTTTTAGAGCTGCCAGTTTTGGGTTTAAATCTTCTGGCTCTATGCATTGGCTCATGCCTGTAATCCTAGCACTTTGGGAGGCCGAGGCAAGAGGATTGCTTGAGGCCAGGAGTTTGAGACTTGAGCAAGAGCAAGACCCTGTATCTACCAAAAATAGAAAAATTAGCTGGGCATGGTGGCATGCACCTGTAGTCCCAGCTACTCAGGAGGCTGAGGCAGGAGAATCTTCTTGCCTCAGCCTCCCAGAGTGCTAGGATTATAGGCGTGAGGCACCATGCCTGGCCCCTTTGCTTTTTTTTCTTTCTTAAATCATCTCCCGTTCTTCTACCTTTCCTTTCTCTTTTCTCTTTCTTTTTTTTGAGACAGAGTCTTGCTTTGTTGCCCAGGCTAGAGTGAGTGCCATGGAGTCAGCCTCCCTCACAGCAACCTCAAACTCCTGGCCTCAAGCAATCCTGCTGCCTCAGCCTCCCAAGTAGCTGGGACTACAGGCATGCACCACCTTGCCCGGCTAATTTTTTCTATATATATTAGTTGGCCAATTAATTTCTTTCTATTTACAGTAGAAACGAGGTCTCGCTCTTGCTCAGGCTGGTTTTGAACTCCTGACCTCGAGCAATCCGCCTGCCTCGGCCTCCCAGAGTGCTAGGATTACAGGCGTGAGCCACTGCACCCGGCCTCTCTTTTCTCTTTCTCTCATTAATTCTCTCTGTTACACCCTCTGCCTCTGTTACCATTCCCCATCTGCTATACAGGGGCACCAAGGAGGAAGTCTGGCAGGAGTTAGTCCTTCTTCTGCATTCCCAAGCCCCACCTGGACCTGAAGTTACTATCCTCCTTGTGGAAAGGGGCACAGAGGTCCAGAGACTAAATTGGATCAACTTACAGTAAACTTAAATGTAAACCAGACGTTCAGTGATTAGCACTTACATTACAGAGTGGTAAGTGTTTAGGAAAGGTTGGGTGGGGAATGACAAAATAGCATCAAAGTGAATTGTCTATAGAAAAACCAACCAGAAACAAACACCAGACTGTCAAGTCAGATGTGATTTCTTAGTCAAAGAAGGTACTTTTCATTCCTGTAATCCTGATTGGCCTGGTCAGTAATTAAAAGTCAACATTGTTTTGTTTTACTTATTTCAAAGACTTTTAATAAGGCTCTTCAGTCACTATATATCTGATGCGACCCTAGTAGGAAATGAAGGGTGTAGCCACACATCTCAGCAGAGTAAGTGTACACACGGTTAGAATTATAACAAGGTTGCATTTATATTTAGGCACTAGCAGTGAGCTATTGGTAACAGCCCTAAGTAGAAAATGAGCAACAGCCAGAATTTGGAAATTAATTTTAATAACTTATTAATGCATGGACCTGCAGAGAAGAGATGGGACAGATATGGTAGACAAATGGTGAAAATAAATAATATAATTTTGGGGAAGGGGGTAGGTTTTGCTTAGAAAGCTCATCACACACTACTGTCCTGTAAGAGTGAAGTCTGTGGAAGTGATTAGAGTGGACAACAAGGAAAAACAAGGCTTGGAATACAAGTTAGTGCCATGGCTAACTCCAGGATGACTAAGTCAGCTGCTAACATATCCACAGAATGGGAAGTAACTTTTATTGAGAATGCAGGCTAAAGCCTTTTGCATTTGCTGAAGGCTAAAATGCTTTCCTTGTGTTTTCAGTTCATACCAGCCTGTGGCGAGTTTTATTTTGCCCTCATTATAGATGCAGAATTTGACCTGCAGGTAAAGAAACTTGCCTGGCTTCTAAGAGATGGAGCCAGAATTCTGGTCAAGGGAGCTGCTCGCTCTGGCTATATGCTTGGAAATGAAAGGATTCCAGGATTCCTTTCCCCTCAGTGTGAACAGGATCTGCCTAAGTTTTCAGTGGCTCCTCTTCCAAGTGCTTCCTGGGCTACATTTCTTTGTCCTGTAAATGAGGCTTATTATATTATCTAGAATGGTGGTGTTCAATAGAAATGTAATATGAGTCCCATGTGTAGTTTAAGATTTTCTAGTAACCATGTGGAACATGAAAAAAGAAGCAGAAAATTAATTTTAGTAATATATTTTATTTAACCCAATATGTCAAGCTATTATCATGTCCATCCTATATACAGATCATATAATCCATATTTTAAAATTACCAAAATGATCCAGTATGTATTTTATACTTAAAGCACATCTCAATTTGGACTAGCCATATTTTCAAGTTGCTGCATGTGGCTAGTGACTACAGCATAGCTCTAAGAAAAAGCTAGAGAGACTCATCTTCAAAACAACACAAAGGTAGAAGCCCTGCTTTGAAGCCACTGGGAGGAATTATGGAGGTGCAGGAGAGCAACCTCACCTGAGATGGAAAGCTCTGTGGAAAAAAAGTACTGCACATAAAAGGCAGAACTGTACTTGAAAGGAAAGGAAAGAATGTGAGCATATCATAGAAGGACATTACTGCCAGAAGGGCTATTTATGGAGAGCAGAGGTCATGCTGACCTTTATCACCACCACCAGGAATGACCACAGGAAGACTCTGTGGTGATGACTGCTAGATGCAGAACCATATTTGGGCAGGGGGATGTATCTTGGCAAATTTAACCATGAAGAATGGAAACCACAACCTTTAATGTATATATGGATGTAGTTGCCCAAGAGTCTTTTCTTCCAATGCCTTTTTCAGATGGGGAGCTGTAATGTCTGCTTGAGGAAATAAACATGAAAACTACCTTATATGGGAATTTCCACAGACCTCAGTGCTACTCAGAGCAAGATAAATGATAGTTTCAGACTTCTGTTCCAGCAAAACAGAGACCATCCTATATTTATAAGATCTTTAGTCATTTCTTCCATGCTTTTTTACTTTAAAAAATCTTCTTGGTTAGCACTGGAATTCTGGGAGGAAAAAAATCCTCTTGGAATTTCCCTTTTATCCTTTTTCGACCTGTGATCCTGCCTACTTCGTTGTCTTTGTCCACTTAACTACTTCTTTCAGTCTTTCCCCATTATACTTGCTTTTGTGTGTGTGTGGTTTTTTGGGTGTGTGTGTATGTTTGTTTTTATAGTAAACTATGTACTAGGAATCAGCATGCCCCCAGGTACTCCTCTTGGCTCTCTTAGCTGACAGATTTTAATTCTCTTCCTTCATCTTAAAAATGAAGAGGGTTAGAATTAGAGTCCTTTATAATCCTTTAGGGTCCTCACTTTGCAACTTACAATTTATTTTTTTTTAATTGTGATAAAAAATTTATTGTCTTAACCATTTTTAAGTGTTAAGTACATTCACCATCACTACATATCCCTCTTGAGAACCTTGCAAAACTGAAACTCTGTTCCCATTAAATAACTCCCCATATCCTCCTCCCTAGCCCCTGGCAACCGCCATTCTAGTTTCCATCTCTGTGACTCTGACTACCCCAGGTACCTTATGTAAGTGGAATCATGTAGCTGCTCCTCCAGCCCCCCAGGGGGCAGAGCAGCCTGTTAGGGACCAAGCCATAGAGCTCCGTGTGTTCCTGCCGCCCTCCCCACCAGCAGCTCCTCCACCCCACTCCCATCCCCACCCATCAGTGGAAAAATTATCTTCCTTGAACCTAAGGACCTCCTCCCTACCCTCGACACAGCAGGAGGTGAGCAGCGGGCTAGCCTTATCTGTATTTACATATTTACAGCCGCTTCCCATCCTTGCCTGAGCTTCACCTCCTCACCCACTTTGTAGGAAAAATGTCTTCCCTGGTACCCAAAACGTTGGGGACCACTGTCATACAGTGTTTGTCCTTTTGTGTCTGGCATATTTCACTTAGCATACTGCCTTCAAGGTTGATCCATGTTGTAGTGTAGCATGCATCAGAATTTCCTTCCTTTTTAAGGCTGAATAATGTTTCCATTATATGTGTATACCACATTCTGTTTGTTCATTCATTGATGGAACCTTTGGCTGTTGTGAATAATGCTGCTGTGAGCATAAGTGTACAAATATCTCTTCGAGTTTCTCTTTTTAATTCTTTGGAGTATACAGAATATCCACAAGTAGAATTGCTAGACTATATGGTAATTTTATTTTTATTTTATTTTGGTAATCTTTAAAATTTTTTTTCAGTAGCTGCCATACTGTTTTCAATAGTGACTACATCATTTTACATTCCCACCAACAATGTAAAAGGGTCCCAATTTCCCCATGTCCTTGCCAACATGTATTATTTTGCTTTTTTGGTAGTAGTCATCCTAATGGGCATGAGGTGGTATCTCATTATGGTTTGAATTTGTATTTACCTAATGATTAATGATGTAGAACATCTTTTCACGTACTTGTTAGCCATTTATATATCTTTGGAGAAATGTCTGTTTAGGTTCTTTGCCCATTTTTAAATCTAGTTTGTTTTTTGTTGTTGAGTCGTAGGAGTTCTTTAAATATCCTGGATATTAACCCCTTATTAGATATATGATTGCAGATATTTTTTCCTATTCCATGGGTTTCTAACTCTGTTGATTATGTCCTTTGAGGCACAGAAATTTTTAGTCTTGATGTCCAATTATCTATTTTTTTTTTTGTTGCTTGTGCTTTTGGTGTCATATTTAAGATATCATTGCCAAATCCAGTCTCATATATGTGGTATGTTTTGAGATTAGGAAATATGAGTCTTTCAACTTTGCTCTTCTTTTTCAAGATTGTATTGGATATTCAGGGTTCCTTGAGATTCAATGTGAATTTTCAGATAGATTTTTCTATTTCTACAAAAACCTAATTGGGATTTTAATAGGGATTAGAGCCTCATTTTTGAGCTCTGTAAAGCAAGGGTGACTTTTTTTGCCCAGTGATTTAATTTGTGGCACAAGAAGTTTCTACCTATAATAAGATGTCAAATAAGAGCTGGAGGCTTGGGGAGAACCTGAGGTATCCATGGATGCTGGGAGGCTCATGCTAGAGTAGTTCCCTGAGAGTGAAGATGAGGAATAAGGGGTGATCTGGATGCACTTGACATAGAGGTGCCCTAAGACTTAGTGCAAGAGCATGTCAGGGACTTGGGCTTTCTGCTGCAGATACAGGAAGAGCTGATATTAATAGTATTTTGACTTCCTGTGTCCCAGTAGCATTATCCTGAGGCCATTCCAGTATTTGTATAGTACTTTATCTTTCCCAGTTTATTTCTAATTAACAGCCCTGTTTAATCCTTACAAAAAGATTGTGAGATAAACGAGCATATGCTGTCTTCTGATTTACACGGGAGGAAACGGAAGGGTCTGCAGAAGATGAGTTGTAGGTCACACAATAGCTGGAATGGCAGGAAAGCCAGAGGGAAGCTCAGGAGCCTCTGGCCCAGTCTGTTCTCTGTGGAACTGGGGTGCCAGCGCCAGTGGTGAGCAGCTGGTCGCTCCTTCGGGTGGCAGGGCCCTTATTAGAGCAGTTGGTGTGATCTGCTGGCCTCTGTGGGTCTGAGGAGGTTCCTCTGGCTCTGCCTTGTGGCCTCTGCCTCGGCCCTGTCCTCTCGTTTGGCTCCCTCTCCTGGCTTCTCTTTCCACCTGTTACTCATGTGAGATAGAAATATAGATGGATTTTCATTCATTATATTCTTTGACCAAAATTTTATATATAGTTCTTTTGATATAAAAAGCAAATGACTTGAATGTTATATAGTTCTCCCTTTAAATAATCACTGTTAAATTGCTTTCCATTTCTTTTGTCAGTGATTGGTTTTAAAAACAAAATTTGTGCTTTTATTTTTGTAATTTAGAATGTTTCCCCATTTATAAATGAGTTATTACGGATACCCTATGATAATGACAGAAAGAACAGAAAAATAATTTATTATTTGATGGCAGTCTTCAATATAAACCTTAAAATATAGCTTGTAAAAATAATTGTTTATCTCAGCAGTTCTCTGCAAGGATGAGAATTTTTAATCTAACTTGCTTTCCCTTTTTTATGAAGTAATTTTGAACAATGTGCAGCCTTTGAGGGACAATGACTGTATCATTAAGCCTCCTCTCTAGCTAGGGTATCAGAAATACTCATTTCGGTTAAAGTTAACAGACTTCAAACATACTTTAGCTATTTCTGTTTTGTATTTTTGGGAAAACTTAATCTTTCTGAACCTCAGATCATAAGCCCAGAAGATGATCTTTAAATTCAACTTTTTGAATCCATCCCAAAGGATTATATTCCAGAATGTGGGTTTACAGTTTAATCCTTCTGGAGACGCCACAGGTCATGTCTGTTGAAGGCAAGACAGCCTCCCTGGCCCCTTCTGTCAGGCCCTGGCTTTGTCATCCTCTTCTCTCAGTCTTGAGATGTTACAGTGATAGGTTGGTTGAACCCGTCAGAAAGGTATAGTTTTCTCAGATGCACATTTGAGAAATGAAAATTTTATTTTGTGAGATTAGGAAATTACATTGAAAGGAAAAATTACTTGCTACATATGATAACATTCTAAAAATAAAGGATGGAGAAAAATGGGAATGCCCTTTAAAGAGGGTTAACCTAATGTAAAATAACTTAACCACTTAGGTACGGCGCTCACCGGCTGTGAAACCTTGCCCACAGCCAGCACTCACAGTCTGCACTATAGTTTGTGCTGTGCATTGACGCAGAATCCATTTTCCTCTTGTGTGAAAGCTTTAAAGCACTGAAAGCTTGTTTTACTTTATAAGCAGCTTTACTTGTAAATCAGAATAGGTAACATATACATATCTGTTTCATTATGTTATTTTTAAATGTTCACAATTTTATTTTGATAAATGAAAAATTAGAAAAGTCATATCATGACTGTTGGCTAAAGTCGACGCTCGGCTGTTCACCTTCATATCACAGCTGTCGGCTAAAGTGGCTATGCGCGTTCATCTGCGGCTATCGACTATAGTCGACACTGGTATCGAAGTGGTTAAAGAACAAATTGTTTTAGTTAGGTCTCAGATTTTGTATTCCTCGTTAGGGGTGAACATAAAGAAAGGACATGTTGAGAAAATAGGAGCTTAGTGTACTTGGAATGGTTCATTAATTTCCCCACTGGCGAAATGTCTTAATTCAACCTTTTTTGGGGTCACAGATCACTTTGAGACCTTAAGGCTTGTGATCTTCATAGAAAAATGCACAATTTTAATGACATTTTTTAGAAAGTTTTTACTATAATTTGAGGGAATACGTGACCCACGCCCCACTACAACACATGATTGTAATGATGAGTGCATTTTCGAAGGCTTTTTAAAAGCCTTTTATTGAATAGAACAATTAAAATACTTTGAATTCTTGATAATTGAATAAGCAGCAGATTCACTAGCAGTCACTAGAGGGTAATGTTTTCTAGCACACACCAGATCAAGTTGGTATTTGTTCCCCAAGAACAGCAGTTTCTTGTCCTGCCCAGGTATTTAATAGCTGTTTTCTTTCTCCCTGTGGTGATCATCTTGTGGGGAGTAGCTGGCCAGGCAGATGCGTGCCAGTCGGACTCTCTGTCTGTCTTGTCATTTGTGCAAGTGCTGGCATAGTGGAAGCTAAGTGTCTATTTTTCCTATCATTGTTTACCCTAGCCCTGGTCCTTTCAAAAAGCTAAGGTTGTTTAGGTCTTTTGGGTATTCTTTCAGGAATTGTGGTGTCCAATACTTTGTTTAAGGAATTAGCATCTCATAAAGAAAAATCTTTTTTATTAAGCCTCTATAGTAACGGTATTTTGTTTAAGTTCTTGTTGAGCAAGAGCCTGCAAACTTCAGTCCGTGGGCCAAATCTAGCCCACTTTCTGTTTTTATACAGCCTGTGAGCTAAGTAATGGTTTTGACATTTTTAAATGGTTAAAAAAATACTCTATCCCAGGTAATGGAGTGAGACCCTGTCTCAAAAATAAGTAAGTAAATAAATAAATAAAATTAAAGGATGATGTAAAAATTATATGAAATTTAAATTTCAGTGTCCATAAATAAAGTCTTCTTGGGATCCAGCCAAACTTATTTATTTGCTGTTGTTTGTGCCTGCTTTTGAGGCACAAGGGCAGGGTTGGAGAGTCACCATGAATACTGAATATCCTGGAAGGCCTAAAGTGTTTACTCTCTGGCCCTTTACGTAAGTTTAATGATCCTACCATAGAGGAGTTGTAGCAGATTTGAAAGCATTGCTTAAGGATGTCAAATTTTAAGGTATTACTACATTCAAATCTTTTATCCTTAGCCTCTCAAATTAAACCCAGTTCTGGTAGAAATGACTAGATATTAACATATTTTAATTCCATGACAATAAGTTTTAACTTGCTCCCCACCCCTAACTCAAGAGTGGATTTATTATAACTAGCACTGGTTAGCTTCCTTTCTTTCTGTCCTGGAAGAGCACTAGCAAATTATCTAAGGCCACCCCCGCCCTCTGCTCCTCAGAGTTGGGTGAAGGGGGAGCAGGGGAACAAACAGGCAGATGTGCAGAGTCTGCTGGACAGATGGGAGGTCATTTGGCAGTCTGAAATTTGAATCTCTACCAGGTCAGAACAGTTCTTTGTGAAAGAATTGATGGGGTGGGAGAGGCTAATGCTACATAGTTCTTTTTTTATTGGAATGTGATTGTTTGGAAATTCCCCACTTATGAGTCTCAGCAGGATACTGAAGCTTACTCCCTGTTGAGAAGCTGAAAATGTCAGATGCTTGCTTTCCTAGCTCCCCTGCAGCTGAGTCCCAGGCATGTGACGTAGGCCCTGGCTATCAGGTGCACCTGCATTGGACTTTAACCTGAGAGCCAGAGGTGGAAAAAAATAGGGATTGCCTGGAATCATTTCTGGAGAGCACGATTGTAGTGGCACTCACAACACCCATAACATCTAGGGGCAGCAGCTGAACCTAGAATTGGGTTCAGTGTCCAGCATTGGTCCAGAGGTGCAGGTGTGGTGACAGACCTCCCCCAGTTGGGCAGGGTGTTGTATCAGCTGGTTTCTTTGTTCATCCTGCAGATTCTGTGAGCAATCTGGTATCATTTAGTAAACTCTTCTGCTTAAAATTAATGTAAGGTGGTTTCTGTTGCTTGCATCTTAGAAACCTATTTGTGTTAAGCTAAATGAAATGGTCACTCAAAATATCTAATTTTTTTTTGTAAATTTTAAAAAATTTTCTTATTTTGAAACTTACTGAAATTTATTCCTTTCAACATCTTATGTTGTCCATCTTTTCCTCTTTATTCCAAAAATATCTGCTGAATATGTGCTACATGCCCACAGGTGGTTCAACATAAGCAGAAGAATGTGTCACCATTTGGATTCTAGTGGTGCCCTCACTTAGAGAATGCCATAAAGTATATTCTAATCTTTGTAACCAGGTTCTTTATATCTACGTATTGTGGACCATACTTGAAGACTATAGTGAGGAACCCGAGAACAATTTGGGGAGAAACGAAGTCAGATTACCCTCTGAGAGTCAAACTTTAATGTCATCACAGGAGTAGAGCTCTGTAGTCACCTAAAGAAGATGGAGTGGCTTTGGATGTATACATAAAGAAAGAATGCAGCCATCTGAAAGGCCTGGTGAACATGGAGGAAGCAGATACACAAGAAGTCACTGAGGTGAAGCCTGGCGGTCAGGCTCCAGGGACTAGGCAGCTGTGGCCCTTAGGCCCAAGTACCAGGTTTCCATTTCCGACCCTGCCCCTTTGGAGGGGAGTGAATCTGGCTGTCTTAGTCACTGAGTATTCAGATTATATATAGCTCCCTTTTTTATGAATTCATACCCCCCAGACAACCGATTATAATCTGGATTTTCATTTGGCCTATACCTAGGAGAGAATGCCTACTTATAAAAGCCAGATATTTTAGTTTGCATGGCAGTTACAAGTTGAAGTTCTTGCTCTACATATCAGCTGTAAAACTTAGTAAATGAGGACTCCTGAGAGGTGGATCTAATTTAGGTATGCTGACAAAATTGATTGCCTAACTGCAGAAGGTGAAGGTCGAAGGTCACACTTTACATTTTTAAAAACTTTATCAAGGTAAGGCTTCTTTATAGGAAGCTAGCTACCTTCTCCAGCAAACTCTGTGTTACCGTGAACCAAGAACTTTTTTAAAATAAATTTTCATGATTGTACATGTGTGTAAATACATGTGTATTACATTAGTAAGAAAAAGTATCGCAATTTTGTAAGATACTTTAAAGAAATTTATAAGTACTCTTTCATGTTTCTGTGAAGTTTCTGAAATTATTTCATCATTCAACAAACATTTCTTGTGTACCTAATTTTTGCCATGCTCTAAAGAGCTCACATTTCAGTGAACATGTAAACAACATACAGTATGGCAAGTGCAACAGGATAGATTTGTCTGAAGATCCATAGGAGCCCAGAGGAGAGGACAGTTTGCACTGTTTCCCTGGGGGAGCTCTGGAAGACTCCACAAAATGGAAATGTGTTAGAACCCAATATCAGGAGAAGCTGGAAATTCATCCTAATACGGAAATGCCAGAATCATGGAGAAACACAAGAGTATGCTGAGTCTGGGAACAGTAGTTGGGGAAGCGGATTAGTTGTTGGAAGGGAAAAAACTGACTGGAAATGAGGCCAGGCAGGTGAGTAGGTTGTGAAGGGTGTTATGTTTTATGCCATGCTGCTCTGGTCTGAATGTTAGTATCCTCCCAAGATGTATGTTGAACTCCTAAACCCAAGGTGATGGTATTAGGAGGTAGGGCCTTTGGGATATGATAAGATCATGAGAGCAGAGCTTTCATGAATGGTACGCCCGTGAGAGCCTGTTTGCCTCTTCTACCACATGAGGACACAGTGAGAAGGTGCCCCCTATGAATTTGGAGAGTTGAGTTCAGACAGCCAGGTGACCAGGGATGTGTTGAATCAAGATAAATGACATGGTAGGTGCTGCTATATAATATTCAGCTTTTCCTCCTCCAAATGAAACGTGAATAGAACATAATTGAGCATGCCAGTTGTCTAGTATCTTTATCACATAAGTAGTACATGTGTGCACATATGCAAATGATTTTACACAAGGATGTATTTTTATACATCTATGAGGATTCAATATAGTGTAATTTTTAGGTTTATTTCTCTTCAACCTGGGTATTTAGAAAAGAGGTATCAGTCTCTCTAGTCAATTTTGTTATTAAAACTACTAAATTTGCATAACAAAGTGAGTATAATCAACAAGTTAGGGTATACTTTAAAAGAGTGGAATTGGAAAGTTCCTAACACAAAGAAATGTTAAATGCCTGAGGTGATGGATACCCCAATTACCCTGATTTGATTAATTCACATTGTATGCCTGTATGAAAACATCACATGTACCCTATAAAAATATACAACTATTATGTACCTATAATAATTAAAAATAAAAATTTTTAAGAATTACTAAATTTTTCAAATGAAATTAATACTATGGACAGAGTTCCTTTTTACCATTTTCTTCCTGCTTATTTACTTCTAGGTTTTGAAGTCTGTTCACAGGTTCTCTTTTATCTATTAGGTTGATCGTGCCTGAAAGCCAGCCTGTCCCATCTGGTTTTGCTAGTTTTATGATTTATTTACTCTCTCATGTGTCTCACATTGATTCTTTCCTCTTTCAGTTTATATCCAGTTACTCTATCATTATTGTCTTACTTTTGAGTGGGCTCCTAGGATAATGTTTTATGTTTGCTGTTTTATTAGGCATTTATTTGGAAATGGCTATGTTTTTAATATTGGTCATGTGTCAGTTGGTGGCTTCAGCTTTCAATTATATTCATGTGATACTGACCTAAGAATTAACAATGTCCCCTTCTTTCATCCTCTGAAAACTGTGTGCCTGTAACATCTTGAGGAGCCACATGGTGGCAGACACAGTGCTTTGAAACTTTGTGGACTTACAGACATACCCTAAGAAAGCAGATGCTCTGTATCTTCATCCTTTTTAAAAAAAAAAAAAATTATAAAGGTATAGAAGTTAATGGAAGGAACCTCCAAATAGCCACCATCCACCAGAAGAAATAAAACATTGCAAATACAGTTGAAGACTCAGAGTACCCTTTCCTCTTCCAGTCTTCCCTCTTTCTGTTTTTCCTCCACGAGGAACCCACTTTCCTAAATTTAGTTTGGCTCACTTCTGTACATGTCTTTATACTTCTATTACACATTTACATATTCTTAACAGTGTTTTAGATTTTATATAGTATATACTGTTTGTGTGTTACTGTATGTTTCATTTTTCACTCAGGTTATTTTTAGATTTGTTTATGTAGATTTCTATAGCTTTAGTGAATTATTTTTCTTTCACACCTGTATAATATTCTGTTGAAGGGATCACAACTTAGAAACCTATTTTCTTGTTGGTAGACCTTGAGAGAGACGGTGTGGTAGAGAGATCACAGATGGGCCTGTGGGTGTTGGAGCCCCTTCTGATCCCTTTGCTTTCACTGACCAGCTGTGGCCCAGTTTCTACTCCTGCAAAATAGGGTGCCACTCATTTCACAGGGTTTGGGGAGGATTGAATGAAATAATATGGAAAGCATTAGTACCATGAATATTATTGTTAGTGCTGCTACTAGGACAAGGTGACGGTAATGTAGACTCAGCGCAGGGCTAATTTTGTGCTGTATATTAAATTCCACTGGAGTAGAAGTCATCCTGAAGGAAAGGGGGAGAATAGTGAAAACAGGGCTTGGAGACAGTGGAGGTGGCCTCTTGCTGCAGACCTGTTTTCTCTAAAGTGGGTGGGTTTGTCTGCCATTGGCATTAGAAAGGGAGGGTGGGACCATGATTTGAGAGTACTGAGGGTTTGAGGTGGCCTTGTTTGGGATGTGATCTGGCTAGATACATGCAAAATAATTTCCTGTGTAGGTGTGTGTGCTATTCTTATTTGTTTGGGCTTTTTCTCATCAGCTGTTTGCCTGAAAAAGCATGAAGGCTCCTCCTCCACTCTGAAATCTCTGCTGGCCTGTCTTGCTGCCTGGAACAGCTTCCACAGCTGGATGTCTCTAGGCTTATAACCCTCCCCACCCTGAATTCAAACCATTTGTGGCTTGTCACACGTCACGTAAACCCCTTGCGAGGCATCGACAGTCTTTAAAATATGGCTCTAAACTGCCCTGTTTCCACCAATCTTATGTTCCTACTATGTTTCCACAAAATGAGGCTGCCCACTGTTCCCTGGGTCAGCTTCTTCACCTTTCCATACTTTTGCTCTCTTTTTTCTCTTCCTAGAATTTTCTCTTCTCTTCTTTCCCATTGTCATCCTTACAGAATGTCACATATCTTTTAATGTGCTTCGTATGATCTTGGGCAGTTTATTTAACATTCCTCGGATATGACGTCCTCAGATATCTCATTAGGAAAAAAGCATCCAGGAAACCCAGAAATCCTGCCCCGATACCTTCTGTTGTCCTGTTGTGCTGTTCTCAAACTGGGCATCAGTGTATTGTGTTTTGGCCTCAAGGAAGTCATGCTTGTTTTTATCCTCATTGGTTACACTGTTTTTTTTTTAACTTAAAAAATATTTTATTATGAAATTTTATTAATAATATAATAGAAAAATGATCCCCAAATATTCATCATCCAGATTTAATTGCTATATTGCCACATTTGTTTCAGATGTTCTTTTTTTCTCTCTTAGTTAAGAATTTAAGGCCGGGGATGGTGACTCATTCCTGTAATCCTAGCATTCTGGGAGGCCAAGGCGGGAGGATTGCTGGAGCTCAGGAATTCAAGACCAGCCTGAGCAGGAGTGAGACCCCATCTCTACTAATAATAGAAAAATTATTGGGGTATGGTGGTGTGTACCCCCAAGTCCCAGCTACTTGGGGGGCTAAGGTAGGAGGATCGCTTGAATGAGGAGCTTGAGGTTGCAGTGAGCTATGATCACCCCACTACATTCTAGCTGGGGTGACGGCGCAAGAATCTGTCTTAAAAAAAAAAAAAAGTTAAAAGCGAATCTCAGATATCAGGTCTCTTCATCCCAATATACTTCAGAGTTGGTCTTGGAGAAGGTAGATTTTTTTTTTCTTTTCTTTCTTTTTTTTTTTTTTTTTTGAGACGGAGTCTCAGTCTATTGCCTGGGTAGAATGCAGTGGCATCATCATAGCTCACAGCAACCTCAGACTCCTGGGCTCAAGTGATCCTCCTACCTTAGCCTCCCCAGTGGCTGGGATTATAGGCGTGTGCCACCACTCCCGGCTGATTTTTTTCTTTTTTTTGGTAGAGATGGAGTCTTGCTCTTGCTCAGGCTGGTTTTGAACTCCTGAACTCAAGTGATCTTCCTGCTTCCTCGGCCTCCCAGAATGCCAGGATTACCGGCATCAGCTACTTGCAACCAGCCTTTAAGTCTCTTTCAATCTACAGAATAACGCCTTCTCTGTTTTTCTCTCTTGTTGTTGACCACTGAGTTGGAGATACCAGGTCAGTTATCATATATAATAAAATTAAAATTTTGAATTTTTAAAGTAAACTTTATTTTGGAATAATTTTAGATTTGTAAAGTTGCAAGGGTAGAGAATTCAGAGAATCCTCATATACCACTCACCCAGCTTCCCAGCTTGTCAACACCTTATGTTACCTTCAAAATTTATTTTTTTCTGGTCCAACATACAATCCAAGATACCACATTGTGTTTAACTGTGATTGAATTGTAAGATAATTTCTGATTATAAGCTTTATTCCACTGCTGAGAAAAATAACCATTTTCTGGCTAGGAGGCAATATACTGTAATGGTTTAAAATCAGGCATAGGCCAGTTTTCAGATTTTCATGAATTATGTAATAATTGTATAGTTACTTATACCTTCTACATATGTTTCATCATCTTTGAAATGAGAATAATAATATTACTTATTTCATTACTTCATTGTAAAAATTAAATTTGATGCGTGCCTACAAAATGCTTATCACTGTTCATGGCATACAGTAAATGCTGAGTAAACCTAGCTCTTGACAAAGGTATTATATCCTAAATCGTAGTGAGCCTCAGGAAAGACTCAGTTTTTTCCCTGAGGCTCACTACATTTTAAAAATAATGCATAGGCCTGGTACTGTGACTCACACCTATAATCCTAACACTTTGGGAGGCCAAAGTGGGAGGATAGCTAGAGGCCAGGAGTTCAAGCCCAGCCTGGGCAACATGGCCAGACTCTGTTTCTACAAAAAATTAAAAATTAGTTGGGCATGGTGGCATATGCTTGTAGTCTCAGCTACTTGGGAGGCGGAGACAACAGGATCACTTGATCCCAGAAGTACAAGGTTGCAGTGATCGCACCACTGCACTCCAGCCTGGGGGACACAGAGAGACACTGTCTAAAAGAAAATAAGAAATAAAATTTTAAAATGTGTAAATGTTTTCTTTCATTTGCCTTGTAAATTGTGCCTTTTCTTTGGTTCTATGTAGTGGTCTCATTAAGTTCTAAGATATTTCACCTCTATTTTGGGAAGTTTTATTCAGTAAAGTTTATTTATCTAGTATATTTGATCAATCACATGTTGGCTTTAAGAGTCTTTTTTTCATTTTCTGAATTGTCTTGTGGGGGAAAAAAGAGTTTTTTAAGTCTTGGCAGTGATTTTTAAGATCAGAATTGGAGGATAAAATTGCAAGGCTTTCTTTTCTTTATTAGTCTCACCAAGTGGGTCGTTTTGTATTGTAGAATCGCTTTGTATACTAACCTTCCTTTGCATAAGGTAGTGTAAACAAGTGGCTGTTTGAATGCCCTAAACTCTGAAGTGAGTTTGCGGTATGAAGTGTTCTCAAAGGAACTGAAATTGGTTTGGTCATGTTGTCACTGCCTCTTTATACGCCCACGCTCTCCTCAAGTCTGTTGTCTGTGCTGCTTCTAATGCCTGTTGCTATTTAAACAATACCCTTGGTTTCAGCAGAGTTGCTATGATAAAATCTGTTTTCATTAGAATCTTTGCCCTTTTTCCAGAACTCCTGGAAACATTGAATAATCACATGTACTGTAAAAGGAAATAAAGCAGTTTTGGTACATTGGACTCAAAGACTCCTAAGGAATACAGGAATTCATCAATATTAAAGGTTACCAGTTTGACCCCTTTCTTCCATTTGCTTCCAGACCCTGTAGGAGAAAATCAGCCAAAGAGGGAGATATATTCATTGAGAATTGTACCTGAGTACCTCACCGTTTCCTTCCAGAACCCTCAAACTGACCATTCACAGTATTCACCTATTACTTCCCTATGAAAACAGTGGAAAAAAAATAATAAAAAAAAATCACGTAGAACATAACTAGACTAGGTCTTGTTCATTTTAGGGGGAGAGAAGGTTGAGCTGGCTGAGGTGACTGTGGTTTTAGTCTCTTTCTATTCTGTTTACATCCAGGGGTTGTCCTTTGGGCTCCCATGGCTGTCATGCTCCCAAGTTTCTAGAAGCTTCCTGGGTTAGGCTTGTCAGTGTCGAGAGGCAGCTCTAGCTCAGAGTTGACCTTTCGATGGTCTGTGGGAGAGAATGTTTTGGACCCTGAGACAGTGTAGTTTAATGGCTAAAACGGGAATGTTTGAGTCAAATAGACCTGGGTTTGCATCCACACTCTCTCATTCATTATGTTGTGTGGTCAAGTCATTTAACTGCTTTAAGGCTCAGTTTCCTTATCTGTAAAATGGGAACAATAGTGATGCCTGTATCATAGAGTTGAGGTGGAGATTAAATGAGATAGTACACATAATGTGCTTGGTAGGCACTCAAACCTCAATTGTTAGTAATAATTATGTTAGATAATTAGTTGAGAGATGGAGCTTCACAATAGTGTGAGGTGAACATTTTTGTGTCCTAGTTTTTTCTTTGGTGAACTCTTTTAAAATTATTCTGTTAAACTCAGTTTAAAGTGCTTGCCTTCCTGCGGGCAAGATTAAGGCAGCATGAAGTATACACAGCTCGTGCTATGCTTCACCAGGTCTATTTTGTTGTTATGTCAGTAAAAGAATGTGGGTGAAAATGTTAGCGATATCAATGCTTCCCACCCCTACCCCCACCCCTGTCTAGTCTGTCCCCTTCTCTGCCTCGCTTCCTATGCACCCCTCTAACCTGCTGTCCTGTCTGTTGTCTTTGTGCAAGCTGCTGTCTCTTCCCTGGACTGCCAGTGGGCTCTCGACTGCTCTGCTGGGGGCCTCACCCCACTGCCCCTGTTGCCACAGAGTCGATTTTGTTAGTGCTCTGCTTCAAACAGTGGCCTCTCCCGTTGCTCTCAGGATAAAAAAGCAGGCCCTCTGACATGCCACTGCCTGTGTCCCTAATCTCATCTCACCTCCCAGCTCCTGCCCTCAGCTGCATGGTTGGTGCCCCACACCTCGGGCCCTTTTGTTTTAGTGCCTGCTTGTCCTTCAGGTTTTCACGGTATCAGATCAGTGTTTCTGTCTCAGGAAACTTTCCCCTGCTATCCTGTCCCTCTCCCCACTGTCAGCATTCTCATAGCACCCTGCTCTTACATTACTTCACATGTTTCAAAATACATATATATTTGTGTGATTATATAGTTAATACCAGCGTCCCTACCAGACTACAGGCTCCAGGAGGACAGTGAGTCTCGGGTGCTTAGAGCGGAGCCAGTCCATGTCAGATGCTCACTAACAGCGTGTGACCCGAACTGCTGGGATGGCCTGGTGCATTCCTCTCTTCCTGTTACTGAGCCCTGCCCCACCTGCCAGCCATGTTGTGACTGTGTTTTGTGTGTGAGTGTATGTGTGTGTGTCTGTGTCTCTCTTCCCCTTCCTCACGATAGCCTCAGCTGGACCCTCATCTTACATGACTTCTAGTTTTTTCACATCCACTCGAAAGCTGTGGTCGTGGCTTAGAAGATCCCTGACTCTGCCATTCTTGTTATTGCCAGGTCCAGGTCTGTCCGTGTGCAGTGAATCAGTCACTGTGCCACAGGTTTTGCAGAAGAGGAAAGATTTAATTACAAGGCTGTGTCAGGCGAGAAGGTGGGAGAACAGCTCTCAAACCCACCTCTCTGAAGATAAGGTTTAGGGATATTTATGGGTTAGGGAAGTGGGATGGTCTAAGGCATGGAACTGAAGTGACTAGTACCATGGTGTAACTTACCAATGTTATATAAAGTAGCCAGTGAAGGTTAAGTTTCAGCGTTCAGTGGCATGGCCTTTAAGCTACCTTTATGGCAAAAGGGGCAAAAATAATAAAAAGCAAGTGACCAAAAGCAAGCAGGGCAGGCAACCGAATCAGATTAACCCCTTGGTTTGACTCTGATCATGCCCTTGACAGCTTCTCACACTGCTGGGTGTCCCCTCCATCTGGAGTGCCCTCTGCTTCCTCCCCTTTCACCACCTACATCCTTCCTAGTCTTCCACTTCCCGCCAACCACAGGTATTTTGTTAAATACCCTTCCAGACTCTTGGGGGGGATGTGCATCTCTGTGTACATACATGGTACATACCGTGTTTCCCCGAAAATAAGACAGGGTCTTATATTTATTTTTCCTCAAGAAGACACCCTACGGCTTATTTTCAGAGGATGTGTTATTTTTTTTAAGTACTGTACAACAATCTACATTTATTCAAATATAGTTAAGTCGTCGTCTTCTGGAACATCATCGTAACTCTGCAAACCCCGAATTCCATCCTGAATCTCTTGCAACTCTATTTCCTTTAGAACCATTGGCCCCAATCTCTCATGTTGAGCAACAGAGTTCTCATGGGGCAGATGAGAAGGGACTGCTCATCGTCTTTAACGCTCAGCGACGAAATGCATGGGTTGTGCAGATACGCTGCGTAGCCACCCCCATCACTAGGTCTTATTTTCGGGTTAGGGCTTATGTCGTGCAAATGCTTAGAAATCCTACTAGGGCTTATTTTATGGGTAGGTCTTATTTTCAGGGAAACACAGTACATATGTGGTCTTTTCATGTGAAATAGAATCTCATAGTATGCCATATTCTGTGGTCTTTCTTTTCCCACTCAATAGTGTATCATGAACACCTTTTCATGTCAAATAGATATTATCATTTTCAGTTACTCTGGAATAATAATACTACACAGGAAACAATGCCCTTTTTGAAATAATTGTGTCTTTTGGACTAGAAATCCTTTCTTAAATTTCTAAATTCTATTTTTATCATTGAATTGAACTTCTTTATCAGAGTTAGGAAAAAATAACAGTAAATAAAGGGATAATATTGATTACAGAAATGAGGCAACACACTTTTTTTTTTTTAATATTGCTGCCCTTAAGCTTAGACTTTACACAGAACCTGGTAAATATTTTAATAACCTGGTAAAAATAATTTTGAAGTGAAAGTTGATGTGTTGACAGTACTGACAACAGTAATGAAACCTATACTGGGGGTGGAGTAGAAGTCGTGGTTTATTTTTTAGGACACACCCCTTGAATTCCAAGGCAGGGAGAAGAACCTTATTTGTTCTTTCAGGTCTTCAGAATTGCTAACTTGAGACTGCTTATCTTGGAATGTGAAAATAACTGTTTCTTCTCTCCTCTCACACACAAGTACTTCACCTGTTGGATTTTTTTTTTTTTTTTCAATGCGGGTCTGGTTTAGAAATGTGCTCAGCAGATATAGATATGCTATAAAGTATGTGGTAGGTGGATAGGCAGAATGGCTAGAAACTATTTGTGGCTATGTTCTCTAAAAAGTGGTATCAGTACAAATATGTTGTATCTAGTTTCAAGTCAAAGTATGGGAAAATCTGGATGTGCAGAAAAGCTCTCCTTTGTGAAAAGATTACCACTAGAATTCCTTTTTAAAACAAGTTCATTTAGAGAATGAAAAGTTCTCTTTACTAAAGTTTAACTTTATGTGTAGTTTTCCAGAAACATGTTTACTGCACTGAGTGAGGCACCCTACGATTTACCCTCAGGGAGGAAAAGTGTAGTCCTCTGGCAAACATCTGTCTCCTCATTCCTCCCCTGAGGCTTCCGTGCTCTGACGGAAGATTCTTTGTCCTCATTATGGAGGAGGTGTCTTGGGCTGGGGAAGGTCGGCATGCCTTTTGTCTGTTGTTTACTGTGTAGCTCTCATCCTTGGGGTGTCTGTTGGGTGACAGGGAAGGTGAACTGGGAATGATGATCTGGAAGAGCCCAGACACTGCTCAGTGTCTGACTCCTCTCTTCTTGCCTCTGCTCTGAGGGCCTGGCATATGCGAGGCCTTTAGAAAATGTTTGTTGAGGAATTCTCCCAGAAGCCCCCGCTCTTCCTCTTCCCCTCAAGGGGCCTGAGGTGGTTCGTGAAAATGGTTCGCTATTCACTTGACCCAGAAAACCCCACAAAATCATGCAAGTCAAGAGGTTCGAATCTTCGTGTTCACTTCAAGAACACTCGTGAAACTGCCCAGGCCATCAGGGGTATGCATATATGAAAAGCCACCAAGTATCTGAAAGATGTTACTTTAAAGAAACAGTGTGTACCATTCCGACGTTACAATGGTGGAGTTGGTAGGTGTGCCCAGGCCAAACAGTGGGGCTGGACACAGGGTCGGTGGCCCAAGAAGAGTGCTGAATTTTTGCTGCACATGCTTAAAAATGCAGAGAGTAATGCTGAACTTAAGGGTTTGGATGTAGATTCTCTGGTCATTGAGCATATCCAGGTGAACAAAGCACCCAAGATGCGTCGCCGCACTTATAGAGCTCATGGTCGGATTAATCCATACATGAGCTCCCCCTGCCACATCGAGATGATCCTCACTGAAAAGGAACAAATTGTTCCAAAACCAGAAGAGGAGGTTGCACAGAAGAAAAAGATATCCCAGAAGAAACTCAAGAAACAAAAACTTATGGCACGGGAATAGATGTAACATAAAATAAATGAAAATAACAGTAAAAAAAAAAGAAAATGTTTGTTGAATAGCTGAATGTGTAAAGCCTGTTCCTTTGTTACTCAGGAATGAGATTTCTGGCTAAAGCCCTGATGAAGAATTCAAACATGCCTAGTCAGTGAGTCTGGTCAACATTGGCACAACATGTTGCACAGGTCCTTTCTTAAATCAGGTAATCTTAATCTGGAGAAAAGACCATCGAGATCATCTAATTCAGCCACTTCTGTTTCCAAATGGAAAAACGGAGGACGTTGATAGTTAAATGACTTCCTGTGTACTTATGTGGCAACCATGGCAAGTATTAAGTTTCTGAACAAAACATGGAACTATCAGCTAAATGTCTCCCGATTCCCTCTGGTACTCTTCCACCAGCCTACCCTGTATACACTCCCTCAGCCCCTTAAAAATGTGGGATTGGATAGGTTATTTGAAGTTTCATTATAGATTTTGGGGAAATATGCCAGGGAAACTTGCCAATTTGTGTCAGGGGCTTTTGAGAATATTTGTTAATTGTTTAACAGAGATGGCGATGACCTGGTGTGTATATATACGTGTGTGTGTATTTTTTTTTTTTTTTTTAGAAAAGCACACAATTGAAAAGTAGATTTCACGTAGCATAAAAGATTCTAGTGTACTGAGAAAAGCGATGGGTTGGAAGGAGGTCCTTAGTCACTAATCAGCCTTGTAATCTTGTCAAGCCTTGTCACCTCACTAATCTCTCACCTCCAAATTATAGGGGAGGGGAGTAGACTGGATTTCTGAGTTCTGACTATAGCGCTCTACGCAGCCCCAACTATCTTTTCTCCTGGCAGAAAGTCACCAGCAGCTGCACCTTCGGAACATAGTTATCACAGGACTTGTCTCTGAAGCACAGGAGCTAGCGGCCACCAGGCAGTCCACCTGCAAACGCAGATTGTACCTTGGGTCTCTTTCTTCAGCTGCAGGTCCTCAGATGTTACTGGCTCAGGACACTGTCCTCCCTTCCTGCCCAGCAGGGCTGATTCTTCCACTACAAGTGTCCCTCCAGCAATAAGTAGGTCCGAGGACCTGCACACACTGCTCAGAACCCTAGATTGCAGCCCAGTACGCCCTAACAACGTCAGGTGCTTATGTGGAGACCACTTTCCTGTTCAGGGCTGCCACCAGCGCCATGGCCTTTATTAATCCACTGCCCACGATGGACACCACCAAAACCGAGGCTGCACTCCTTCCGCAGCCGCGCGGGACAGCCCAACCCACGCGCTTAGGAACGGCCCAGCGAGATCATACTACTGCGCCTGCGCACCCCCGGACGGGGCGGCGCACGCAGTCCCGGAAAGACGCGGGTCCCTTAACTAGTGAAGAGCTTGAAAGGGTAGGGGGACTGTGGGACGGAAGAGAGAAGGGGAAGGCCGGGCGCGGTGGCTCACGCCTGTAATCCTAGCACTCTGGGAGGCCGAGGCGGGCGGATTGCCTAAGGTCAGGAGTTCAAAACCGGCCTGAGCGAGACCGCATCTCTACTATAAAAATAGAAAGAAATTAATTGGCCAACTAATATATATATATAAAAAAAAAAATTAGCCGGGCATGGTGGCGCATGCCTGTAGTCCCAGCTACTCGGGAGGCTGAGGCAGCAGGATTGCTCGAGCTCAGGAGTTTGAGGTTGCTGTGAGCTAGGCGGATGCCATGGCACTCACTCTAGCCTGGGCAACAAAGCGAGACTCTGTCTCAAAAAAAAAAAAAAAAAGAGAAAAGGGGAAGATGAAGCAAATCGGTGATGACTGGCAGATTACATGTTCACAGGATGAAAGTGTGTTAAGAATCGTGTGGAAGGATATTCTTGCCTTATTAAAGTTTCCTTTTTCCTGTAAATGATTATTCATGAGGTAAAACATAAACTGAAAATGATTCATTTCCATCAAGTTCAAAGTTAGTTGCAAAACATAAAATTCTTTTCTTATTATATGTCACAAGAAAATAAATGGCCTGGTTGCTCAAAAAGGTACTGGTAATGAGCCCCAGTTAACTATAACTCTGCCAGGGAAGCTACTTTGCAGCTCTCTTCACTCTGTATAGGGGAAAGACTGATGATTCAGAAACGTTAATGATCTATTTTAGGGCTTGATGTTCAATTAGATTTCTTTACCCACTTATTTATGCCTGAAGGGGTTACTTGCAATAGGATCCTAAAAGCTGGACGATGGCAAGCTTAGGCAAAAATCTAAGCTAATTTTTTACTCTTATGCCAAATGGGAAATGTTTATATTTTATGAACCATACTGTTCAACTCTACAAATATAAAAGCTTCAGAGTTTTTATAGTCTCACTGAGAAAGTAAATTTTTTCAAAACTATAGAATAGATGAGTCTTTTAAATCTCATTTAGGTAATGTTGAGTGTTAAATGCAGAAATTAAAGAAATTTTCAAAACTCTGGAGATTTCAACTCAAACATAGCATCTTAAAAGGAGTAGGCTGTCAAAATCAGTGGGTTGGACATCTAAACCAAAGAATTTATTTATTTAACAAATGCTAATGTCTACCATGTCCCTGGCCCTGTAGACACAGTGGTAGGTTGAATATATTGCTGCTTTCCAGGAGCAGTATGATCCTTACACTGAGTCCTGGTGGGATGATTAGGAGGTTGTCCTGCCAGAGAGCCTTCTTCCAGTCTTAGAAGCTGTACATGTGAAGGGAAGCACAGTCTGCCCTGGGAACCACCTGAAGTCTAGTCTGCTCAGCTCGGGTAGGGTGTGGGGCTCAGCTGGCCCATATGGACAGACCTTGTTCCCCTTGTTTGGACCATATCATGAAGCCCATGGAAGGGTTTTTAAGCAGGGTCAATAAGTGGCCCATTTACATTTCAAAAGATTACTTTGAAATGTGGAGGATAGATTAGAAGATGATAAGATTCCTGGCAGAAAGATCAGTTAGGACGCTGAAAGAAATTAAGGGGAGAAAACTTTTTTGAAATAGCATCTAGCCCATTGCTGGACACAGAGTAAATACATATTAAATGAACAAATGAGATTTAAAGTCTTACACTGTGGTAAAATTTTGTGCTTACATGCATTTCTGACAGTCATTAACTTTCGTCAGATTCACAGAAGGTTCATGACTCCCAGAAGATGGAAAACTACTGGGCTAGATGTTAGCCATGGAGGAAATAGACATTGTGTGGTGCTCCATAGAGCTTTGTATGAAGTCATTTCAATGAAGAGCTTAAATGTATAGAAGAAATTATCATCAGCTGTGCTGATGACATTGAGCTGGAACAGATACCTGATTATGCCAGGAGTCAAAGTAAAGATTCAAGGAGGACCCAACAGTTTAGAAAAAGGACAGAAAGTTGTAATTAGGTTCACAGACCAGTTGCACTATAGTAAAAGTAAGGTGGAAGACTTGTGCCTTTATAGCCACCAGGCATTGGGGGCAAAAGCATCAGGAGTCCCATTACTGGAAGTGTCCACGAAGAGGCAAAAATCCCAGGTCATGGATAATGTCTGGGGGTGAGAGCATGTGAAAAATGGAGGTGGAGGCTGGGCATGGTGGCTCATGCCTGTAATCCTAGCACTCTGGGAGGCCGAGGCAGGCGGATTGCTTGAGGTCAGGAGTTCGAAACCAGCCTGAGCAAGAGCAAGACCCGGTCTCTACTATAAATAGAAAGAAATTAATTGGCTAACTAATATATAGAGAAAAAATTAGCCGGGATGGTAGCGCATGCCTGTACTCCCAGCTACTTGGGAGGCTGAAGCAGAAGGATTGCTCGAGCCCAGGAGTTTGAGGTTGCTGTGAGCTAGGCTGACACTATGGCACTCACTCTAGCCTGGGCAACAAAGCGAGACTCTGTTTCAAAAAAAAAGAAAAGAAAGAAAAACGGAGGTAGAGAATTCTGCTTTGAATGGGAGGCTGACTAGCCTTCAAAGATTTTTTTTAGAGCTCTAAAATGAAAAATATCCTATATAAGGACTCTTGGAAAATGCGCTTTTACAGGCCTCCCTCTGTATTGTCAAAATCATGCTAAGACAGTTATTAGAAATTTAAAACTGTTTAAATAGGCCCAATCGGAGAATTCAGGCACAATTGGTAACTCCATATCCATGGGAAAGTATGTTCGAAAGGAAAAAAAGGAGACCTGAGACTTCCTCTCCCTGTCCCCGCCCTGCTGTGTGCCTACACGGGAGCACCTTGCGGTGTGGGGGATTGGCAATCCGGCTGCAGCCTGAGCTAGGCAGTGGCATATTTTGCAGCACAGGCTAGTCTCAGTGTACATTTGAAGGGTTGCTGGGAAGAGAGATCAGTCCTCTTTCTCTGTCTCTGTCTTCAGTGAAGATAGTGGTTAAAAGAACCTTCCCCAAAGGCCCAGAATTTAATTTTACTCAGTTGTGGCAGTTTCATTAGAACATAAGCATTGATTTACTGAAATTCCTATTTATCAGTACAGCCATTGTGAAAGTCAGAGGACAAGAATTGTTTCAGCTTATTTGTTATGTAGCTTGGGAACTGGGTGTTTTCACCTTCTCTTCACATCCTTTTAACCCTAGACTCGTCACATGCAGGATTTGTCCTACACAGTGAGGTGTTTCCTGTCTGGTTAACCTCTAGTCGTCACCAAGCTCTTTTCCTTTGTCAGCATGCTTCATTAATTTTTTAAGAGCTCTTTTACCAACAAAGCTGTTAATTATATTTTTCTATAGAAAGATGCCTATTTTATGTTGGAGTTTCTGTGTTTGCAGTGAATATAAAATTGATTTGTATTAATATTTTATTCATTATGCTCTATTCTGTTTTTATGCCGAGGCGAAAAAAAATTAAAGATCAGTGGTTGTTTCTGTTCATTTGTTTTTTAAACTATCTTGATAAAAAGCGAGAGAGTTAGATACTTTAGGAGTCCTGATTTTATATGTTTCTGTTACTATAAACTAAATTGTTCTGTATTTTAGGTCTTAGGATCCTAAAGCTTTGTATAAAATGCATATGTAAATCTCCTAAATTATTTCTATTTGTTTGTGAATAGGCAATAATTCAAAGTTCAGAAGGTGTAGAGTAGTGCGTAATGAAAAAGCTTTCTTCTGCTCCTGTCTCCCAACTCCCTCAGAAGCAGCCAAGATTACCAGTTTTTTTTGTATATCCTTCCAGAGAGATACAACTGTGTCACCTGATCTTTTTAAACATGTTTCATCAATGATTAAATCTAGTTTAGTGACAAAATTGGTAAAAATTGTTTTCCTACATCTAAAATATGTATGCTATTGTTTTAATGGCAGCTTTAAAAGGTCATCTGAGGCCGGGCATGGTGGCTCATGCCTGTAATCCTAGCACTCTGGGAGGCTGCGGTGGGTGGATTGTTCGAGGTCAGGAGTTTGAAACTAGCCTGAGCAAGAGGGAGACCCCGTATCTACTATAAATAGAAAGAAATTAATTGGCCAACTAATATATATAGAAAAAAAATAGCGGGGCATGGTGGCACATGCCTGTAGTTCCAGCTACTCAGGAGGCTGAGGCAGTAGGATTGCTTGAGCCCAGGAGTTTGAGGTTGCTGTGAGCTAGGCTGACGCCAAGGCACTCACTCTAGCCTGGGCAGCAAAGGGAGACTCTGTCTCAAAAAAATAACAAATAAATAAGTAAAAAGTCATCTGTTTTCCAGTGGGGCAGTGGAACCAGGGTGACAAATGGCAGCCCTAAGGGAGCTGGGATCTGTAAGCAGCACAGACCTCCATCTCCCTGTGGGCAGATACTCTTAGAGAGGGGAATATATTAACTCTTTAACACTGAGTATAAGAAAAATATCAGACCCATTTCTCTGTGCTCTTATTGTTGAGATGATTCTAGAAGGAAAAGAGGCTGGTACAACTTGCCCAGAGAGAAATTACTAGAACCATGGAGTGAAACTGTTGGCTAAGAACTTGCCAGGATCTAGCCTCTGTTTGTGACGTGATATGTACTGAGAGAGACTGAAGAGGATCGTGGAGAGAGCCGTGCCTGCTGCTGGATAACATCATTTGGAGCTGGATGACGAAAGCACTTGCCCCACATTATCTGTCTTCCATTATCCACATCCCCACACCCAGACCCCAAACCACCTCTTTAACGCTGTCACCATCTGAGGTCAAAGATACAGATAAATACAGGGCTTGTAGGTACCCATAACTCCCTTAAGCCGACAATGTTAATTGAACCAAAGTGGCCTATCCTGTGAGAGGGGATTGTTCACAGTGAGTAGTTACCGATTCAGAAAATCATCGAATGCAGGTTGATAGGAGAAACCATCTTCCTTTCAGTTATGATTTTTTTTTTTAGTAATATTTAATGAGGGGAGGGAGGGTGGACCAAAGACACTTCCTTCCCTTCTAAAGAGGATTTAAAGTGGAGTGGTGGGAGGGAGGAATTGGACTGCTTCCCTTTAGAATTCTGCCTTTTTTTTTTTTCTCAAGGAAAATGTCCGTGAGAGCTCACTATGACCAGGCATTTCTTTAAACTGACAGCTGCCTATGAAGTGTTAATGGATTTCCTGGCAAATAACACAAGAGCAGGGCCCCTCTTTAGTCATTACTTTAGTCATTACTGTACATTCTCTTTACTGGAGCTTTTTAGCCCAACTTTAGTTCAGAATGATCCCGGAAAGGTTTATAATGGAGTTGGTATGATTATTTATAACAATTAAATTTTGCTTATTGCTGAACATGTGAGTAACCTGCCTTCTGGGTCACTGACTGCCCCCTCCCCAAGGTGCAAGGCCCAGAGATAAGGCAAGTCATGCCTTGCTGAGGAGGGTGTGTGCTAGAGAGAAACAGGAAGCTGTGCTTCAGCAGCCTGGCCTGCGTGGAGGTTTCTAACTCAGAGTCAGGTGTGCTGAGGTCGGCCGGCAAGGGACACTGCCTTTCTGAGCCCTGGCAGCCACACTGCTGAGCATAAATGCTTTAAAGTGTCAGTAATTGATGTGTAGAGAGAAGTATGACTGCACTACAGCTTAAAGAGCTTTCACACTCAGGTCTCTACAGGAGAAGACGAGATCGTCCGGAGAGTTTGAGAGTAAATGGGTTACCAGAGGAAGAGCTAAGGTGAGTGCAAAGTCATGATTGGCTAAAGGTCAGGGCACTAATAATCGCAGCCGCCGGGATTCATTCCTAAGTGGATGCAGTACTGGGAAGTACACATTGAGAAGGAACCTCTCAGTCTGCAATTAAAGACTGAACACAACCAAGATTGTGCTTGATTGGAACTGTGCAAAACTAGAGCTCTTCCCCATGTCTTCACAAATCCTTTAAATTGTTTTAGCTCTTTCCCAAATCTGTAGTGTTGTTATATCTTTAAAATTATATAATAACCAGAGTAATACTTTAAACTGGAAGCAATTTATCTTCCCCTTAAAGAGAGCTTGCTTTGGCTTATTAGAATATGTTTCTATGAGGATTTTTTTCTTTGAGTTTTGGTGGTAGGCGTAGTTTGTGGTGATTTGGGTGGGGATTGGGGTGTTCATGGAGATCCTTTGTTATTGAACTGTGCAACAAAGGAATGCAGTGGCACTACTGACTATAACCTAGGAAGGAAGGCCATCAAAAATCTGGAGATCATTTTAGCTAAAAGGGTTAGAGTTCTTGGCTTTGAAAGTTAATTTGCCTAAAACAATACAGTTTTAGTCTTTTGTTGTAACTACTGAAAACTTCTTTTAGATCTGAGGTTCTGAAAAGTCCCTACAACATTAAGCCCATGAGTTAAAATATTATGTTAACTGTGAAGGGTTCATATTTTCTCTGTTCCTGAAATGAAAAGTGTTCCTGTTTTAGTGCTGACAGAAGGCTATAGTAGAGAGTTTTCTTTTTATTACATTTACTGTTTATTACTTTTTTTTGATTTAGGAGTTTTGATTTAAGTATTTGAATATTCTGATTGGATGGTGGGAGGACTGTCTGTATGCACTATTGATCTTTTTCTTACAAACTCATTTTCAGAATTTATTTTACATTCTATTTAAATTTGACACAAGAAAAATTGACCAGCTTTTAAAAACTTCTTTATTAAATTTATATTCGTCTTATAGACAGCTATACTACAGGAACTGTACTTCGGGAGGGAAGCATTTATTTGAAAATTATTGACTCACCAATTTTTGAAGAGGATAGTAGAATTAAACGAGTATTACTGATGCTACTAACATCATCAGAATTTATTGCCTGCTATGTCGGGTGTCTCTTAACTACATTTAATGTCTTAACTCTGAATTGATTGGATTAAACAATTTGAAAGCTTCAGAGTTTGAATTGTTAAAAATTCTGTATGTGAGGTTAGTGAAAATACTGAGTTTTGTATTGCTAACCAGATAGGCTGTTGAAAGTGACCTGTGAAATCAATATTTATTTGTAGACTTCAGTCTACAGTGGATCAAAGAATGAAGTTACCAGAAACAGTTTTAATTTCAGATTTGGGGATTCTGAGGACTTTTCTTTTTAAAAAAATTAAGATGTACACAACAGCCTTCTTTCTAAACCAAACCCTCTTTTACTTATTTTCAGACGACAACCAAGGTGCCTAGGAATAAAATTACATATGGGTCAAGGAGGTAGTTATTTATATAGTTACAACGGTCTTTGGAACAACTAAATTTTTTTTTTTTGCCTAGGATTTAAATTAAAAGAGGAAGAGTAATTATTAAGTATTGCTTGTTCCAGTGGGTTAAAGAGCAGTGTTTTCCCAGCCATTCCAGTGATACAGTTACCTGGTGATATAAGGGACTTGGGTTTCTGCCATTTCTTTTGTCCCCTAATACAGAGAGAATGACTGTTTTTCTTAATTTGTGAGTTTTATGAGTGCGTTTTAGCTGAGAATTTGGCAGTTGTCTGTTTGCCCAGGGATTCTTGTTTTTTTTTTTTTTTTGTAGACAGTCTTACTCTGTCACCCCAGCTATGGTGTAGTGGTGTCACTGTAGGTCACTGCAACATCAAACTCCTGGGCTCAAACAATCTTCCTGCCTCAGCCTCTGGAGTAGCTGGGGCTCCAGGAGGGGGTCACCACGCCCAGCTAATTTTTTTCTTTTTTTAGTAGAGATGGGGGTCTTGCTTTTGCTCAGGCTGGTGTTGAACTCCTGAGCTCAAGTGATCCTGCCTTCTCAGCCTCCCAGAGTGCTAGGATTATAGATGTGAGCCACTGAGCCTGGCTGCTTAGATTCTTAATCAGTTTAGAGAGGTAGACTTTTTCACCCTACTTACATACTCAGCCTGTTTCAGTGTGAAATGAGATTTCTAATAGGAGTCAGAGAGGGTGAGGCTTTTGAATTTAGGTATATCCAAGCTCAGTGCCACTCAGTTGGACAAATTATATTGTCTTTTTGAGCATTGGTCTGTTCTTCTTTAAAATGGAGATTTAAAAAAAAACTACCATTATTACTCATTGTTATTCTCTCACAAAATTCTCATCAACTCAGTGAAGCAGATGGCATTATTATCTTGTAAATAGTGACATAGAGTTAATAGTGCCATAGGGTTAATGCATCATTTAACCAATTTTCATTGAATGCCTATTATGTGCAAAATAAAGATGCAAAGGTGAATAAAACACAGTTCCTCCCCACCCAAAGAATAACTATGTTTTGGCATATCGAAAATGACCAACAGATGTTCTCCCTTTGAGCAATTATTTGACTTTGAATATATGTTCTATCAAACATCTTTCATGGTGTCTTAAGTATTGCATAAGATTCATTCCTGCTCTCATTCCTTCTTAGTCATGTGTTCATTTTTTTGCCATGTTTGTGGACTTTAACAAAATAACTTCAAAAGGGCCATGCCCACTGCCAGAAAACATTTTTTTTTTTTCCTCTTAGGCTTAAATAAAAGGCTGTGGTCTGAAACATAAAATATAAGTATTTAAAGAGCACTATAATACACGTGAAAATAGTTCTGGCTTCAAACTTGAAATTGTCCAAAACAGAAACGTGTAAAAAGCAGTGTGATAAACACTGGGCTTTATAGATTTTTAAGTATTTAATATGACCTGAAACTTACTTTATTTGCATACGTCGTACAGTGGAACTTTTACCCACTGTGTTTGAGGGTTATAGTTAAAGTAACTCCCACTTACTTTTTCCAGTGAGCACAGAAATTGTCCTGAGCCTCAGAGTTTTACAGAGAATTGAGTCTTTTATCCCTGAAATTTTTGATGCCCAAAAATAATATCTAAGATATACCCACATATATATACTTCTTTAATTGTTTATTCTATCTTTTAAATTATGTTATGTATTTTTTGAAGATACCTGAAGACAAACACATTTAAGCCATTTCCTCCCTTTAAAATTCTCAATGTCCCTATTGCTCTGCCTCAAATATAAGGGATCTGTAAATATCTGATTAGGGACACCTCAAAATTCAAATCTTTCCTGGCTGTTCAAAACATAGTTTAACACAGGAGTTGGTGAACTATCACTGTCAGGTTTTATATGGCCCAGGAGCTTAGAATGGTTGAAAAAAAAATAAAAAGAATATTCTTAGCATGTGAAAATTATGTGAAATTCAAATTTCAGTGTTCGTAAATAGAGTTTTATTGGGACACACCCATGCTTATTTGTATGTTGGTGATGGTTTTGTGCTCCACTGGCAAAGTTGAGTGGTGACACAGATAGTTGTGGCCCACAAAGATAAAAAGTATTTATTATCCGGCCCTTCACAGAAAACCTGGGCTGACCCCTGGTCTAGTGCTAAGATAAAGAACCCTTAGATCTTTCCCTGTTGTTACTTTGTTTGTGCTTCTGCCCTCCCCACTCCCCCACCTCCCAGTTAAATTTATCATGCTTAGATAAAATCAGGGCAGCGCCAGCCATTTGGAAAGAATGCGAATCTAAAAAATGTGCTTTGGAATTTGTATTCCTAATAATTTAGGAGTACAGTGAAAAGGTAAAGTTGATGGACAGTAGCAATGAGCTTTTCACGCCTTAGACTTTATTCATGTCCTCCTTGCCTGCAGCAGTGACCTTGAAGTGTCCTGATTCCGGAATGGATCAGGATAATCAGGAATGGAAGTGCAAAGAAAAAGTAGCCTTTACTTTCTGGTTATTAAATAAACTTTCCAAGTTCATATCTTTCTAGAAGCGTATACAGTCATTTTTAAATGGTGGGAATGTCCTTGCCTTTGGTTTGAGAGTGAATACTCAGATCATGTATTCCTGACTAATACATTACCATTTATTGAGCCCTTGTTATGGGCCAGGCACTGTGTTAAGGACTTTCCTGCACTGGGATCCTGTAAGGAAGGAGAAGGGACTAGAGGCTGTAAAATCCTGTCCTTGATTCAAATAAGTTAGTATTTAGAATTCAGGTGAAGTTGGAGTAAATCAACCTAGCATGTGAGTTTTCTTGCATACCTGTTTTGCAATTTGCTGATTGCTTTTTGGCTTATGTTCGTATTTTAGTTTTAGAAATATCATCTATTAGTCAGGGATAAAAATGCAGCTTTGCCATTATTATCTGTTCTCTTTATTTGATGATTCAGTGAGAGCACATTTAATCTTCCTAACAATGAACAAACACATTGCACAATTAATAAAAAATATTTTTTTCTATTTGGTACAGAGAGTTATCAATTTGCTAGTGTTCTTTAAAAGTTAGTAGTGCTTTCTCATATGTGTTTGATTGTAAGTGCTCCTATTGTAATAATTGGTGTTACAGACAGCCCTCCTCACCCCTTCTCACCTCCCTCCCCCACATCGTGGAGAGGGGATTCTCCAAGACCAGAGAACTTACTTTATTTCCTTCACATCTAGCACCACAGTGCCTCACAGGTAGTCACTGTTCAGTGTCTATTTCTCATTGAACGAATAAAGGAACGAAAAGCTAAACTGGCTCGGAGATACTCCTTTTATTCCAGATTAAACTTTACACTCTACTTTTCTAGTCTTTGTTATTAACTTATAATTTATATAGTATCACACTGAGAGATGCTTAAGAGAGGGATACATATATAAGAATATAGATTATGATTATTTTGTTTTTCTCATTCAGTAGTTTGGGGAAGATCATTTTCTGAAGGGAAGTATATTTTTCTCTCTGTCACCTAAAATATTTCTACATCGTCATGTGCTGCATAATGATGTTTTGGTCTACATATACAACAGTGGTCCTGTAAGATTATAATGGAGCTGCTCTATACAGGTGTACCATTTTTTATCTTTTATATCATGTTTTTACTCTTCCTTATCTATGTTCAGATATGTTTAGATAGACAAATACCTGCCGTTATGTCACAGTTGCCTCCAGCATTCAGTACAGTAACAAGCTGAACAGGTTTGTAGCCTAGAAGCAGCTAGCCTGGGTGTACCATCTAGGTTTGTGTAATTATACTTTATGATGTTTACACAATAATGACATCACTTGACAATGCCTTTCTCAGAACATATCCCTGCCATTAAGTGATATATGACTGTAGTAGTGGAGTGTGTGCAGAAATTAAAAATAGCACTGTTATTACTTAAAAATTAGGTCTGTTAAAGAAATAATAAAAATAAGTGAAAAGTTTTTGGTAATGATCCCTTTTCTGTTTTTTTGCACTGCTGAGAAACATTTAGGAATGAACCAACTTCAACTTTAACAGAATCAATCTATAAATGTGTTGTCAATACACATTAAATTTTCTAAATGATTTACTGTAACAGTTAAATTCTAAGATATTAATAATTATAGTTGCTTTCATGTTGGTTTTTAGAAAAACAGAAAATCTTGAAGTATCAGGTATAAATCAGTTATAAAAATTAAAAAAGACAAAAGCTTGTGTTTTACCTATAACACTTTGGTAGAGGCTATTAAAATGAAACAGTACTATTTATTTTATATGTATTTGTGTATCTTGGAAACATAGCAATTTATTATGTGTCTGTGACCCAAAGGCTATTCTGTGATTAAAACAAACTTTGGACATGAATGTTCTGTTATAAAAAAGTCTTTTAGAAATTATTATTAAATATGTTTCACATAAATATGAAACTCCTTTGGTTATTTTTTAATGGTTGTATTTATTTCCTAGGGCTGCCATAACAAAGTACCATTAACTGGGAAGCTTCAAACAACAGAAATTTGTTGTCTCACAATTCTAGACACTAGGAATCAGAAGTTCTGTCAGCATGGCCGTGCTCCCTCTGACCCCTGAAGGGGCGATGCTTTCCTTGCTGCTTCTAGCTTCCAGGGTTTCCTGGCAGTGCTCAGTGTTCCCTGTCTTGTGGGTGCCTCCTCACTGCAATCTCTGCCTTTTTCATCACATGGCCGTCTTTTCCCTTGTGTCTGTCTTCACCACAACTCAGGTTACTTTCCCTTTACTTATTAAAAAAAAATTTTTTTTGAGACAGGTTCTCATTCTGTTCCCAGACTAGAATGCAGTGGTGTCATTATAGCTCACTGCAACCTCAAATCCCTGAGCTCAAGCAGTCCTCCCACTTCAGCTTCCCGAGTAGCTGGGACTACAGGCACATACCACCATGTCCAGGTAATTTTTCTATTTTTTTTTTTTTTTTTAATAGAGATGGGATCTCTCTCAATATGTTGCTCAGGCTGGTCTTGAACTCCTGGGCTCAAGCGATCTTCCAACCTTGGCCTCCCAAAGTGCTAGGATTGCTGAGCCACTGCCCAGTCATCCTTAAAATCTGATAGCAATAATACTTCTTAAACATTCCTCCTCTCTTCCTTTGCCCAGCACTGCCTTTTCCTAGTTTTCCTAGTAGTAGTTACTGCTTTGTTTCAGTTTTTCCCTTGTCTTCCCTTCAGCTCTTCCGAGAGCTCTTCAGTGTATATGAGTCCAGGGTACCATCCATGTGAAGGTGACTGTCAAGTAAGTCCAGGTGCTAGGAGTCATTTCTGACTCTCGTTTAGCAGCTGGCACACTTTAAACTAATGGATGTCCAGTTAACACTTGTGAATGAATAAGTGAGTAAAATGAGCTATGAAAGCAGTTTATTGGGTCATTTGTTGTATAGGCAGTGAAATCAGAATAGAGTATTTGGATTTTTTCCCCCAAAATTAGGCCATTAAAAGATGATAGAATGTAGCATAAATAGGGATTTTAAAAATAAGATTGTAAATATACCTCCTTCAAAACCCCATCCAAGTAAAGGTTCTTGTTATCTAGTTGAAGTATTGCAGAATATGTTTTGATGTATTTTAAAATGTGGAGAAAAATTTCAGTGCATTTATTTTTGAAAATAAATATGACAGTAATTAGTTGTATTAAGTTTTTTTTAAACAGAACTTTTTTGATCATATGTGCTTTAAGCAATATTGATAGTTTTGGTGACCATGATAGCCAACTGTGTAATTCAGCAGACACTTCTCGCCATCATCTTTTCACATCTCTGTATTGCCATGTGCTATTATAACTATTTAAGGAAGATATTGTTGAATTGTATTGAGATAAAATGGTACATTTTATTGTCAGAATTCTAATTACTTTAGAGGTAAGGAGAATGAAAAAAACGGCAGTATTGCAGGGAAGAACTGTGAGCATGCATAGAACTATAAATAGATCCCAACTTACATGTGGGCTTCTGATTTGTAATGTTTCAGCCATGTTTGGGTGGAAAAAAGAAAGACAGGATTGTTTCTCAAAAAGTTTCTTCTCTGTAACGAACCTAGGATGATCTTCTGAGATACATAGAAAGAGAGAAGGAAACAAGAGACTGAGGTTGATTGATTCAGCTACCAGTGAGCTAACTTTCACTCATAATAGAAATAGATCTATAAATAATAGACCATTTCAGAAAACCAGTGAATGTTTTTAGAGGTTCTGATTGTCATAAGAACAGACAAAAGAATGCAAATATGAGATATGCAGCAGACTTTCTATTTGAGAATCTCAGAAAAGGAGTAGGTAGTTCCTATATTTGTTTGACATTTCGTCTTTTTATGACTTGTGTGAGCTCATTTTGCATATGAGGAAGTGGAACTGTAACTTGGGCCTCTCTGAACCTCAGTTTCCTCCAGATGTAAAAAGAAAGGCTTTTTCAAAGAGTCATTTTTCCCCAGACAGGATTTCCCTGGGGACTCTGGTGCATGAAACAGAATCACCATGCTCTTTGGAAGTGCTGTGAGGAGGGGAGGGGTGGAGTGGCTAGACTCTGGATTCTTTTCCTGTGACCTCCCTTTGTCCTGTGGCAGCTGCCTCAGCTTCGAAGAGCATGATTTGAAAGCCAGTGGAGAGTAGCCTGCCCCCACTTGAGAGTGTGTGATTCTGAAACAGTGGAATTTAGGCATTGCTGTGCTGAGTCTCCTTCAAAATTCACAGTGCTACTGTATACCACTGTAGGAAGTAAGAACTTAATTATGTCATGCATAATTAAGACATGCCGAAGAACTTATGGATCAAAAGATGTAATGTATGGAACTAGCTTCAAATTATTTATGGTTGAGGAGTGGATAAAACAAATTGACCATGATTTGATACCTATTGGAGTGGGTAATGGTTCAGTGGGATTCATTATACTCACCAGTTTAATATATGTTTAAAGTCTTCAATAATCAAAGGTTTAAGCATTTTTGAGATATGTATCATGATGAATACGACAGTTTTAACTTTTCCCTCTTATGTAACTATCATGGTGTAATTTTTCGTTTATTTGGGGCTTATCAGTGATCGTGACCCATCCAGACATCTATAACAATAGTCAGATATAGCAAAGCCCCATGAGGTTCCCTATGCTCTCGGCCACCTTCATGCCAGTTGGCATGTAAACCAGATGGGGATTTCACCACTTGTGGCTCTGGCATGTATAATTTCGAGGATGCGTGGAAGAAAAAGGATGGAAAGAAATAAAGGATCCTTTACCTTAATCTAGGATGTCTGCCTATGGTAATTATTAACCTTTCATATTTTGTGTTGGAAAACAAACAATGTTTCCTAGCATTATTGGAAAGTGAAATTTCTCATAGTGTGGTAGGGGTAAGAGATTGGATTCAGAAATATGTACATACCATGATCTCCATGGAGCACAGATCGAATTATTTCATTTGTAAGATAATTTAAATTTATCATGAAAAGATGAACTTGGCTCACAGAATGTGGGGCACTTAAGATAGCTGTAAAGAGTCTGGGTGTAGCCAGAGACTGAATTCAATGCCTTGGATCACCACTTAGTAATTGACTTTTGCAAGTCAATTATTTTTAGGGCTTGAGTTTCTCCATTTGCCAGCTGAATATGATTTATAAAAGAAGAAAATATTTCGCTATTAACAGATGTAGAGCTACTCAAGGAGGATTTATTGTGTTTCATTTTAAATATCAAATGATTGGATACTTTCCATTTTTACTATTTGGAAAGCCACATATGTTTGAAAAGCAGAAAGTTAATTGCTGTTTGCTTCCTAAATACCGTGTGTCAGTGATTTCATCTGTTGAATTCAGCTATTTTTTTTTCTGCCTTAAAGACACAGTGTTAAAAGTTAAGTGCTAGAGTATGTAAGATGTAGGATCAAGGTGTCTCAAGGTCAAACAAAGACCATTCTCAGAAAGTGTGATGAAATTGTGAAGAAAAACCCAAGGGAGCATATATGTACTTAGAGTCCTGGTGGTCCTGGACAGTTTGTTCTTTATTAGGCAGTGCTAGACCTTATGTCACAAAATGATGTTTAGGGCCAAATGAATGGTAAATGGGCCAGAGAAAAAGCCTCCTGACTTCTTTCTCTGCTTGCTTGGCTTTGAAAATATAAGGAGGTCAGGTGCGGTGGCTCATGTCTGTAATCCTAGCACTCCTGGAAGCCAAGGTGGTAGGATCACTTGAGGTCAGGAGTTTGAGACAAGCCTGAGCAAGAGTTGGACCCCATCTCTATTAAAAATACAAAAAATTAGCCGAGCATAGTGGCACACACCTGTAGTCCCAGCTGTGTGGGAGGCTGAGGCAGGAGGATCACTTGAACCCAGGAGTTTGAGGTTGAAGTGAGTTAGGCTGACACCACTATATTCTATCTAGCCTGGGTGACAGAGCGAGAGACTGTCTCAAAAAGAGAGAGAAAGAAAGAAAAGGAAAGAATGCAGATACTATTGTAGAACTAAATGTGAGTAATGGCACGACTTAAGCAGCTTCTGCAGAGCTGTACATGAGCCCCTGGGATTTTGTCCTTGGAGCACTGGAATGCTGACTCAGGCTGCCTAAATTTAGATGAAAATATTAAACAAAAGAGAAGGTAAATTGACCTTTAGAAGTGTATTTATATAAGCAGTTTACTTAGAGGCAATCTGTACCTGCATAACAAGTATACACATTGATTTCTAAATGAGAAAACACTGACATTGCCTTATCAGCCATTATAATATTGTTCTTCTGATTGTATTTGTGCTCAGGTTAGTAAACTGTACTAGGTGATTTCCTTCCTCCTTCCCCCTCCAGTCCAGGAAGCATCCATGCATCCCATGTGATTATTAAATGTTTGATCATAACACAGTGTAAAATTTTGGTTTTGCTCTTTCAAATTGCTTCCTGTTCTTTCCCTTTGTTTTTGCCAGCATGTTAACTCTCAGTGATTGAATTAGTGAGGTTTTTTCCTATTTATTCTTTTAACACAGAATTTCCTTTTTCAGAGCAATTTTATCTAAAAAAATAAAACTGTCTCTTGAAATAGTCATGTGATTGTATGTCTCTAATAGATTAGAATATTGCCATCCATGAAAAAGTAAAAATGACCACTGCTTTATTGAAATGGGGCCAAACATGGCCTTTGAAATAGCCAGTATAGACACTATCATTAAAAGGTGAGCTCTTCTACTTATATTCAGTCCATATGGTTTTATTAGTTTATTTGAACCATTCTTAGTGTTTCATCATTTGATTTGCTTTCCTGATATATTCTAAGCTCTTTAAAGCTCAGTTATTTGTTCTTTCTGTTTTCCCAGCCTAGCAATTTGGCCTCATGACAAGTTGGTTTTGATTACAGTTTTGCTTTCTTATTCATGAACTGCTGTGAAGGAGATTGTTCTGTTGTATGCCTTACTCATGCTCGGTTAAAGGTTTCAGTTAAAGGACTAGGTAGGCCCAGAACTGTGCCAGTGCATGTTTGCCACCCTGGACTGAAACCTCTGGCGACAGTTCTGTTTATAAAAGGGTTAGAGCAGGGAGTTTCATTGCCCTGCAGTCAGGAAGGTTTCAGGTTCATTTCATGGTGTAATATTTAAGTAATTAAAATGTTAAGAGGTACAGACACATGTGTATGTGTGTCTGTCTTTGTGTCTCAACTACAAAAATAACCGTCATAAAACAATCTCTCTGAGCTCCCTGGTGGTGTTTCTTCCCCCAGGCTTTTCTCTTGATTCTCTCTTGCATGCTGTTCTTTAGAAATCGTATTTCTTGGAGGTTTGTGGTTGAGGTGGGTGCTGGATTCTGGCTGTGCTCTCTTTGTGGCAGAATAGAAAGAGGCAAGGCTCCAGGGGAAAAAGGAGGGAGCTACTCCTTGAGGATTCCTGTAAGAATGGAGAGAGAGGAAGCAAGGTGAACTAAGCTCAGATGAAATCAGTTGATCACTGGCCTATTTCAGGTCAGGGGCTTCTTCTACCTGGATGTCTGGAAAGGGGAAGGAAGCCACTGCCAGCTGTCAGACAGCACTCATTTTAAGTGACTCATGTTAATTCAGCATGCCCACTGTTCAGTTTAATTGTTACATCTATGAGGGTTGGGAGAGAGGTAGAGGCTAAGGAAAGAGAAGGGATAATGAGGTCACATTTCATCTCTTGAAAGCTCATTTTATAACAGAAATTGTCCAAACTGTTATTATATTAATATTATATTTTAGATTTTGCCCAATCTCCTCAGAAAAAACAGAAGCTCATATAGAACATCGCCCTTGATGGTTAGTGTGAAGCAAGTCCTAGAGCCCTCTCCCCCCAAAAGCTCTGCCTTCTGATGCTGTCTGCTTGTCATGGGCACACTCTGGAGAGATGCCATGTACATCAGTGTTAAGAGGTCCTTTCATCACAAATATTCTTAAATTGAAGGACTGTTTAGAAAGGCCACTGCTTCATTATATTGCAGGAGTAATATGACAGGAAAGGAAACCTAGGAATGGCCATGATAGGAAGGCATGTGTAGCCCTCACAGTAAAGCAGCCCAGAATGCCTCACAGCCACGTGTGTCAGTATGCAGAGAGTGCTCGAGCAGCTTGCTGTTCTTCCCACCCTCCTTATAATCTTCAAAAGGAGTAAGAGCTAAGTGAAGACCTCAGGTTCCTTTATGCTCCTCTTGTTTCTTAAGGATTGACGTGGGGTGCATGTCCCTGTTTGCCTCTTTGCTAGGGCAACACAGTGTGTAAATATTACAGGAACCCACATTATGTGTCCCCCAGACAGGCCACTAGTGCCAGACAGTGCCATCAGGAAGGGGTGTCTGGTCTAGACTCTGGGGGTGTAGGGCTGCCATATCCTCTGGCCCTGGGTTGAATAGTGAGTCCATTTCTGGCCTTTGTCTTAGAGAAACAGATTATGGTGTGTGTGGACTGACTTGAACTCTCCTTTAACTGACCATTTCATTACGCTGTACTTTTACTTGATAACTCACTCCCCCCTTCATCCTTTCCTAGTTTTGAATGCAAATACAGATGTTCTGAGTTGCTACGGGAGACACGTGCCTCATAGCAGAGAAGGGCCCAAAAGGTCTAAGAACTGCCAGCCACAGAGTCCTGATGTAGGCCTGTTTTACAGGTCTGGGTCCAATCAGTAGAGAAAACTCATACAGTAATTTGAACCGGAAAGGTTTAATATAAAGATAGAAAGAATTACTAACTCTAACAGGATGTTGGATTAATAAGGGATTGGATAATAAGCAGAGAAAAAGCAAGAGTGTAAGAATAGCTGCTGTAAGGAGCCGCCACTACCCCTAGGGCTGAATTAAATCACAAAAGGAGGAGCCCCTGTTCTGCACCCCAGAGAAACACTGCCAGGCCTCTCTGAAGGGCAGGGAAGTAGGTGGTGCAGCTCGCTGGAAATCTTCTGTCTGGGCTGCCAGGGAAGGCTGTTCATGGTGAGGTATCTCACCTGAATCACCCTCCCCACCTACAGAACTGAATGCCAAAGGGGTGGGTGCTGCTGGCTGCCCTGCACCACCAAAGCCTGAGGCACCCTGCTGCAAAACGTCTGAGGGGCTGGTGCCAGGGAAGCTGCTGCTGCACACCATGCCCTGCAGGAGCTGGTTACTGAGGAAGCCGTGTGTGCTGCAGGAGCTTGGTGCCCGGAGAATGCCTTGCAGGGGGCGGGAGCTGGCAGGATCTGGAAGCAAACCCCTTTCTCCTGCAGTGTCTCTCCAGCGCCCTCTACTGACATAGCCTCTGTGCTGCTCGCAAGGGAGAGGGACTTCCACAGAGCTATCAGTAACTCCATCACCAGTGCCCAGAAATATTCCAGTACTTCTCCCTAAAGGAAATGAGTGGGTCTGTCTGCGATCATAATTACCGAAATTTTTATATGTTATTGCTAGATTTATAGAGAATACTACTTCTTGAGAAGAGCTAAGGAATTGAACAAAGAGCTTCCTGTGTTGTAGACCTATGAACTGCTTTTAAAACCCAGAACTTCATTCTGTGACAGAGGATGGTGAGCTCTGTGGGAAGGGAGGAAGGCTGAGGACAGGAGAGAAGAAGAGTGTTCAGAGGCTCCCAGGAAGAGCTGCAGCCCTGCGTGGAGCTGGGTGTTGTTACATGGGCACCAGCTGCTGGTGTTCGGGCCTCCTGGGACCTGACATCATTTCCACATCTCTTTTCATTGCACTTACAGCAAAATCTAAGTCATGCTGGCTAAAATAATTCCTTGCCTTTCTGTGTACACTTCAAAAAATTTGAAGTTGAAGAGTACATTTTTAACTTTAGCACAAAAAAATTATTTTTAATTCCTTTACTTGATTCTGGCCAATACTTTCAAATGCTATTTAATGTACTAAAATATACTTAAAGCATGATCTATGTCAGAAAGAAAATAACTGGCAAGGAAAGGTGTGTAAATTTGAATTTGAAAGTGTTCATTGTTTTCGACTTGAGTAAAATGTTTTCTGTTCTCACATACTGAAATTCCCATGGTTTTCTTTTACCTTATCATTGAGGAAAGTGGACCTCGTGTTAAGCTTAGTCACAAAATAAAAACTCCCAGTGACTTCCTCTACCAACGTAGTTCAAGGTCAGTGTCAAGGGAGACAGCCTTGGCTGAATCAGACCTAAAATAAGAATGTAATTTAGAGCCGGAAAGCATTGTGCCGACGGCCACCATTGCCATATTAGGAGCTCCTGCATACACAGGAAGGGTTTTCCTGGTAATCTGGGCATTCTCTTAAGTCAACATTCTTAGCTAAAAATACTGCTGTCCTGTATTAGAAATAAATACAAGGCTTCCTCAAATTCGTCTATTTGGTCAGGACACGATAATATCTTTTTACAGAGATGTTTAGGGGTGAGAATATATGTTAGTGGGTCACAATAAGAATAAAAGGGAAAAATGATTTGAACATGAAGGAGCTGTTACAGAGACAGTTTCAAGAATTTTTTTTTTAATTGACCCAGCCCTCTGTTTGTTTGAGTGACCACAGGGAGAAAAAACTTGTGAGAGGGTTTATTGATTTCAAACCACAGTGATTCCAGTTGAGTGAGCCGTCTTTCCTGAGGAGGGAAAGTCACACTGAAGGCGGTGAACTGGATTGAGCTGCTTGGGCGTCTGGGAGGGATGAGGCCTTCTCTGTGTGCCCTTGGCTAGATGCCGTCTGCAGGCCTCCTGTTTGCTGTCTCCAGCCCTGCTGTCTAGCAGCTTCTTCCAAGATGCCCATTTGATTAATTGCACAAAGAGAGAGTGCTTGGTGTCGTGTGAGTGTAAAGACTTGATGGAAGTTTTTGCTCTAAGGGCCTCATGGTGTTCTTGAGGAGATGAGGTGGCCGTTTATGATATACAGAACACAATGTTCAATCTGACTGAACTCTTACCCACTCACTGAACGGGATACGCAGCGAGTACTGTAGCTGCTGAACAGAGGATGAGTAAGGGCTGGAATGCTCAAAGGAGGCCTCTCAGAGAAGACCTTGAGCAGACATTCGAGGACTGGGCAGATTTCAGATAGGCAGAAAATTCAGGAGAAAAGGACAGTGGTTTTCACCCAAACAATTTTATATCTTTTTAGATGTAAAGTACTAGAAATATTAATCATCACTATTGAAGAAAATTCTAAACAATCACCTTGCAACAATTGCGTTTTAATTTTAAATCATATACATGTGTATGTATTTAAAAAAGAATAGAGCTCAAAATGTTAAAGTGCTTGTCTCTAGCTGGCAGGAACATGAGTGATTTTTCTCTGATGTTTAGCAATTTTCTATAATAAGCTATATTACTGTTAGGCTGATGAGGTGGACAAATTCATCCTACCAAACCAAAACAAGTGATAGCCAGTGATACTGTCCCAGAATCCTTACACATCCATGGATCAGGGCTTGCAGCAAACCGAGGCTGGCCACTGTGCACATCACGTGTTGGTGTCCTGCGATGAATAATGGAGCCCATTTGCTGCATGTTCTGCTGCTTTCTTGGTCTAGCCTTGTGTCTGTCTTTCTGTGGTGAGATGCCTGGCTGATAAGAATGTCTCCATTATCGTAGAGACAGGGTGGCTAGCTGCAGGCATCAAGAGTGTCCCGAGAGTGTGAGAGGCACTCAGGGAGTATCATGGAGAAAGGGGAGAATGCGGAGAGGAGCTTCACTTCCATTGCTCTCCTCTACTCTCCCCAGGCTCTGTGTCCTTTACAGAGTCCTTTGTGGGTGGATATTTGCTGGTTAGGTCATGTTGAGAAGCTTTTTTAGAGATCATTCAGGGATGATCTGGTACTTCTGGAACATTCTGGTACTTCACCAGAAACAGGACACTAAGTAGGCTGTCAATATTTTTTAAATTGGTTAATATTGACTAACTGTACTATCTATTTGTAATAATTTGTGCCTGTTGTGGGTAGTTTCTCTGATGCTGCAGAGCCCTTCCGGGACCTGTCTTATATTACAGGACCCTTGTGGGCACTGAGGCAGAGCAAGGGTGACCCTACCTTTTCTGGTCTGTGCCTTGGTGCACTTCTGCCTGTGGCTCCTGATTGGCCACCTCTCCTCTGCCTTTAGGCTTCGAGAATAAAACCAAGGCAGTCTTCCTTCACATGCCAGAGGAGGAATTTTTTTATTGATACATAATAATTATACATATTTACAGGGTACATGTGATATTATCATACATATAATGTGTAACTATCTAATTGTGGTAATAGGGATATCCATCAATTCAAACGTTTATCATTTCTTTGTGTTGAGAACATTCAGAATTTTCTAGCTGTTTTGAAATACACAGTAAATTATTGTTAACTGTAGTCACCTTACTGTGCTATAGAACACTAGAACTTATTCCTTTTGTCTGTATGTACCATAACCAACCTCTCTTCATCCTCCACCCCCTTCCCAGCCTTTGGTAACCATCATTCTCCTCTCTGCCTTCATGAGATCAGCGTTTTTAGCTCCCACCTGAGTGAGAACATGCAATATTTGTCTTTCTGTGACTGGCTTATTTCATTTAACATAAGGGCAGAGAAGGAATTTTTGCCTTATGCCCTTTTATTGGAAACACTATATATTTTTTCCTTTTAATTTTAGTTGGCATGTAATAATTGCATGACTATGGGGTCCAGAGTAATACCTGCATGCAGTGTGTAATGATCAAATCAGTTTAAATAGCATTAATTAGCATAATTAGCATAAATTTTGTTTGCTTTTTGTTGGGAACATTCAAAATCTTCTCTTCGAACTTTTTGAACATATACAATAAATTATATTCACCCTACAGTGCTATAGAGCACTAGAACTGTTCCTTCTATCTAGCTGTGATTTTGTATTTCTTGACCAACCTCACTGTCCTCCACTCCCTCATATCTGTCTCAGCCTCTAGTAATCATAATTCTCTTCTCTACTTCTGTGAGCTCAACTTTATTTTTAGCTTCCACATGAGTGAGAACATGTGGTATTTGTCTTTCCGTGCCTAACTTATTTCACGTAATATAATGTCCTCCAGGTTCATCCATGTTACCTAGAATGACAGAATTTCAATCTCTTTTTATGGCTGGATAGTATTCTGTTGGAAACACTTTTTTAATTGTTGATTTTAGGGCTAAATTTGGATCTGCTAGTTTGCTGCCTGAAAATTTTCAACCTGAGATTAAATAGCATTTCACACATTTTCCCAATGAAGGAAATGAATGTACTTCTTAAAATATCATAAAATTTGGGATGCTATAAATTTGTCTCCAACACCAAAGATAGACTTCACTTTTAGATAAGTTTTGTTTCAGAGGGGAGCATCTTGCAAACAATGAGATGCAAATAGTATTCTCCCAGTGACAAATTCAGTGTAATTTCTGGACTTTGGTTGAGTATTTGGGATGGTTTGGGCCCTAGGATGGGGTATTAATGGTGCATAGGGGGATAATTTAGTTTGGTCATTTCATCTTTTTAAGTGATAATATTTATTTTTTTACTCAGTCTCTGCAGTTACACCTACTATATAGCAAAGCCAAAGTGGCTCTGCCCTACTTTGATAATAATCCCAATAAGCTACTGTGAACTAAATAAAATCTTAAGCTCTTCCCCCAGCTGACTGAATGGACTCCCTCTTGGCCCAGGGGATCCCAGAAATACCCTAAAACTGAGTTACTGGCCGTGAGAAGGGAGGTCAGATATGCCTCATCATGTACCCCTTCCCTTTCTTGGAGACATCCTTTATAACTCATTAACAGGCCCAAGGCTATGCAAGACAAGTCTGCAGGTCCTTAATTTACATAACAAATCACCTGAGTTTGTGTTCCCTGGCTTATCTCTGATTAACAGATTTCCTTAGTTTAGCTTAAAGCATTCCAAGCCTTGTTTAAACAAAGCCTCACTTCTTTAGCCAATTACAAATCAAAGAGTCTTTCAACCTACCTATAACCTGTAAGTGCCCCCCCCCCCCCACACACACACCTTGAGATGTCCCGTCTTTTCGGGCCAGACCAATGTATGCCTTCCATGTATTGATTTGTGACTTTATGTGTAACTCCTGTTTCCCTGAAATGTATAAAACCAAACTGTAACCCAACCACAGTGAGTCCACGTGCTCAAGGATTCTTGGACGTGGCTCTGGGCCGTGGTCCTCAAACTTGGCTCAGAATAAACCTCTTTAAATTATTTTACAGAGTTTGGCTTCTTTTCCATTGATACAACACTAGTGCAAACATGTAAAAAATGGGCAGTTTTCTTTATTTTAAGCTAATTTGAGAAAATATACCTTATTTCTTTCTCATTCTCTTGCCTCCATGGTTATGAATAATTTCTTTTTGCTTATGCAATCAAGAATTAGGAAAAAATTTTAACAGACAAGGCAAACTGGCATATTCATTACAAATTCACTTCCTTTTCTGGCCAACCTTTGTCTGTTTCCTCACTGTCTGTTGAAGAAAAACACAGTACTTTTGTCCTGGAAGCTAGGAAATGGGAAAGAACTTTCCAGCTCCATTATCTTTACTTGTTTTTCATGATTATTTTGTTTTTATTAACAGTAGTCTGGGGAAACCAGATTAAATTTCCCATTTGAATGGGATAGAGAATTATAGTGGAAACAGTTCATTTTGCCATGTAGTAATTTAACCAGGCCACCCCAGCAATTTGAGTACCCCAGTTCCACACAGAAGCCTTTGATTCAGTTGAAGAAGCTTCATTCTAGTAGTTGGTCTTGCCAAGTGCTTGGTTTAACCGTCGACCATGCAAATCTATTTGTGGAATGGAAGAAAGCATTTATTAGCAGTTCCCTTTTTCTGTATTAGAGTCCCATGTTTTAGGGGCAATTGGCCAAAATTTCAGTTTGGATTTTTAAGCCTTACCAATGAAATAGTTGGTAATGATACACATAATTCAATCATTACTGCTTGAGAGAATTTTATTTTAAAAATACCAGCTATTAAAAAACTGCTTTTTAATTTTGACAACTATGCTCATGATTATATTGAGGCTTTAAGTATTTGAGCTGCTGGAAATAGCTGAATTTTTTATGTGATATCTCTTAAGTAAGTTACTTGTCTTTGGCGGGGTTTTATGTCAAATGTGGGGTTTGTTTTGGCTGAAATCATGGAGTTAACAGACTGATGGAATCTGAAGCTCTGCGGCCATCTGGACAGGACACTAGAGTGGGCCAGCTTAGCATCACGTGTGCAGTGTGTGGTTTGTCCCTTAACAAGCTGTCAGGCCCGCTCTGCTGAGGTCCCAGATCCGCCACAGTACATCAGTCATTCCATAAGTGATAGAGTTTGGCACCCAGTAGATGACGAGAAAATGAAGAGTTCATAAACTGTTTTCATAAAATAGAAATCTCTACTCTGGGTGGATTTAAGACCTGGGGTTCAGACCTGTCCTGTGGGACCTCCCAAAGACTCAGATTAGCTGTGGTGATGGGGGCTTGATTAGATTATACAACCTTAGGAATAACCTGCAGGGAATTCAGAACCTCAGACAAAAGCCACCTAACAGAGCCACAAGACAAAACTGACGTTTTGGTATTTTTAAAAAATAGCCTCCCACCTTACCCCAAAGGCTATTTTGATGCCACTGACTCTGGTAGGAGTCTCTATCCTCCTACTTTGCCAGCAAAGTAATAAACTTCTCCTCAAACTATTTGTTCTCATTCCTCTGGTGTGGCCTCCAGGACAAGAGCTGAGCTTTCGATAACACACATGGTTATTGCAAAAAAGAAACCTAGAAACTAAAAAATATAGATAAATAGAAAGGAAAAAAATTAAACCATGTGCTTGTTTTATCAACGGAAAAGAAACCAAACTCTGTAAATAATTTGAAGAGGTTTATTTTTTATTCTGAGCCAAATTTGAGGACCTTGGCCCGGAGCCACACCCAAAACGCCTTGAGCAAGTGGACTCACTGTGGTTGGGTTACAGTTTGGTTTTATGCATTTCAGGGAGACAGAAATCACTGTGAAGTCATAAATCAACACATGGAAGGTGTACATTGGTGTGGCCTGAAAAGGTGGGGACATCTCAAGGTGGGGGGAAGGCTAACAGGTTATAGGTGAGTTTGGAGACACTTTGATTTGTAATTGGTTAAAGAAATGAGGCTTTGTCTAAAGTCTTGGAATGTTTTAAGCTAAGATAACAAAGTCTGTTAATCAGAGACAAGCCAGGGAACTATACCCAGACCCAAGTGATTTGTTATATAAATTGAGGACCTGCAGGTTTGTCTTGCATAGCCTTAGGCCTGTTAATGAGTTATAAAGGGTGTCTTTAAGAAAGGGAGGAGGTGATTTGATGAGGCATATCTGACATCCTTTCTCTTGGCTAGCAACTCAGTTTTAGGGTATCCCCTTGGCCAAGAAGGGGTCCATTCAGTCCCCTGGGGGGAGCTTACGATTTTATTTTAGTTCACAGTTTCTTTCCTATTTAAAAATGATGATTCCCTGTTATAGCAGGCATAGGGTGTGGACCTGGGAAGGGTCCATAGCCCACGGCATTTGAGTCCCTGACCCATACTCTGGGATCTTAGGGTTCAAAGTGGGAAGACTTGGTCCCATTTTCTGCTTCTGGTCCCATTTTGTACCCAGTACCTGATCTTTTCTGGTTAACCTTTTTGCTTCCCAGTGATTATGTTTAGCTATTTTCTCACATAGACTCTAGAATCAGGCTACCTAGGTTTAAATCTTGACTCCACCACCTACTTAGTAGGTATTCAATCTCTTTGTGCCCCTGTTTTCCTTATTTGTAAATAATGCCTATCTAAAAGGGATGTGGTGGGGATGACCTTATATGAGGGGAAGCACTTACTTGCTCTTAGGTATCGTTATTCATAATTATTTCTTGGAAGTCTCAGTTGTGTTTTGTTTGCCTATTGCTGGTTCCATGGTTCTCCTATCTCTGTTGTGACCTGCTCTGTCCAGCAGTGTGCCCTATGCCTGTTCTGTAGATTTTCTTTTTCAAGTTCCCTTCGGTCTCTTGCTTTTGGTGGGATGGCACACTGTGCAGAGGGGACTGGGCCCTGAGAGTGGGCTTAGCCTTTTGTTGGCCTTGGTGCTGCTAAGACAATTGCAAGAGACCAGAGTGTGGACTGAATGTGACAAGCAGAAGATGGCTTCCTTAGTCATGTCATGAGAAAGGCCAAGAAACATTGGCTCACGTAAATTACAAAGTTATCTGGAGTCAAATAGAAGTGTTATAACTAAACTCCAGCTCTTTGTATTTCCATTTGTGTCCATTCATTGAAGCATCACTGGACTCTTGCTATATGCCAAGAGTGAAGTTCCAGAGGCTCACAGATTTCTAGGGGAAGGCAGCCGTAGGGCACAGCTGGCAACCACACCCTGGGATTGTGGAAACTCAGGTCAGGAAAGGGTTCAGAGGCTCCTCAGAGTGTGCCAGCAGTCTCTGCCTCACTGGGGAGATGGTTGGGGTGTGTTTTACCAGCTCTCCAAAACATTCTTTCCCCTACCAAAGTCAAGAAGCACAGTGCCCCTGTTAAAACGTGGTGCCAAATACCCAGGGCATGTAACGATTTCACTCTCTTGGAGACCTGCAAAGCAGCCCTCTCTTCCTGTAGTAGTGTTTATGGCTGGAGTCCACGGGGAAGGCTGCTCTAACAAAGACTCTGTCCCTAGTTTGTGGAGTGCGTTTTAGAATTTACAGAAAGCCTCAGTAAATCCGGACTACCATGCCAACTGATGTTGAGCTGCTGAGCTCTTAACGTGAAGCAGCAGTAGCGACCCTGGCAAGCCAGGGCTGACGTGTGTGGGAAGAGTGGGAGTGACCCTGGCTGGGAGCGGGGGAGCCCTGGATATTGTTTCTCCGTCTCTGTGTCCTGCCACTCTCAGCCCTGGGCTCAGAGCTCACAAGCACCCACGATGGCCTTCCCAGGCAGAGTGCGCCCCTGTGTTATCCCAGAGAATGAAGAGATCCCCGGAACCGTCCTTAACAGTGTCCACGAGGCTAATGGGAATGAAGACGAGAGGGCTGTGTCCAAACTGCAGCGCAGGCACAGTGACATAAAAGTCTACAAGGAGTTTTGTGACTTTTACGCAAAATTGTGAGTGTCTCCTGTCCTGGAGTGGCCCTCTTCCAGATCTTGGGTTCATGAGCTCTAGGTCCACAAGCCTTTGTGACCTAGCTAATATAGTTTTATTTACTGGACTTCGGGTCGGGATTTTCCAGTGTAATCTAGGGGCTCTGAGGGCAGCTCGCAGCACAGCATGTTCCAGGGAGGCAGAAAGGTTGCCTTGTCACTTAAAACTTCTACTGGGCAACATGCGGATGTGAGGGGAAATGCTACCTTTGCAGCCAGAGGACAAAATCTTTGTCTGCAGTAGGTTTCTGAGAGCAGTACATTTTCATTGTGTCAGCCGTGAGGGGAGGTTTAGAGGTTTTGTTGTAAAGATTTGTAATGGATAAATTTTGTACTCTAAAACTTACCAGAGATAAAAAGCAGTTTGGGTGAAACAGTGAAAAATTGAATTACATATTGTTGATAAACATTTTTGTTAAGTTTAACAATTAACAGTTTGAAGTAGGCTAACTGGGTTTCTTAATACTATCTAGGGGGTTGAATTAATAAATAAGGAATTTTGTGTAACTAGCAAATCAATATACATATAGAACATGCTGTTAACTCTAACAAGTTAGTCTAATTTATATTATTAAATGGGTTTTAGCAAACCTATTTTAAAAAAAGAGTGCAGAGTAGCCTTCAGACCAACTCAAATAAGACGACTGACCTCATTTAAGGTTGTGAGCTTGGAAGTAGTGCAGATCCTCAGTTTGTCAAGTAATTGTTAAGGGCATTTAACTGACCTGCTTCTCCGTTGGGGAAGGAGATCTGTTCTGTGTAGTATTGCAACAAGTGTCCTTCATCTTCATAGTTCATGATCAGCCCTGGTTGAGAGTAATTGGGGAATTATTATAAAACTGTAACTAATATTTTTAACTGCTTGAACTCTCAAGATGACTTTTGGATTTACACATTTTTGCATTTTAAGACCAAAAAATTTGTTTCACATACTGCGATGAATGAGGCACTTGAATAACGGAAAGCTACATGATGGCAGATTTGCTGTGCGAGGTCAGTCTATTTGTGGATGTAGATCATCTAAATCAGTCATGACTGGCCAGCTTTGAAGATTCTGTACGAAAGGCTTTTACATATATACATCCCCCTACTTACATATTTCTTGTCATCAGCCCTTTTTAGTGAAAATCTTCTGAAAATTTAGCTGCTTAATTATAACTAATCTAATAAGAGCTATAGCTGTCATTCATGACTTTTAAAAAGTAACTTCTGTCAAATGTAGTAATTAAAAAAGCATAGCGCCGGAGGGTGAAAGACAAGAGGAAGGGGAAGTGTGAACAGTTCAGTTGGACTGTGGGATGACTGTTTTGTTTCCTCCTCCCTCCCCCGCTGCTTGTTATTAAAAGGAATAGAATACTTCTTGAAAAATACATATTACATTATCTCTAAAAATAATTTATTTTTCCTGTGTATGGGAGGTAAGTATGTGCTTGTTTTTATAATGTGTCTACCTATTTCCTAATTCTATTTGAATATTTGAACTTGAATATAAACAGTCCATAGCATGAGTATAAACAGGTCAGTGACAATCAAACCTTTTGATCTGGAGGACCTCTTAATACTCTTAAAAATTATCAAGGTCCCCAAAGGATTTTTGTTTATTGGTATTTATTGTCTGAGAAATTTAAGCTGAAAAAAATTTTAAATATTTATTACTTTGTTTAAAATATAAGCTAATTACATGTCAATAATATTAGTGAATTGCTAGTATTAATATTTTTATGAAAAATAACTTTTCCAAAATGGGAAAAGCTCATGGGGAAGAATAGCATTGTTTTACATTTTTTGCAAATCTTATTAACTAACATCTGTCATAATAAAAGAATTTCTCATATCTGCTTCTGCATTCAACCTATTGTTCTGGATGAAATATGAAGAGAAAATTAGCCTTCCATAGAGATGCAGTTGGAAAAGAGAGGACCTTTCAGACCCCTGAAGGGGTCATGGTGACCCCTACACTTTGAAAACCACTGGTTTAGGTGATAATGAACCAGGGTGTTCCAGAATGTCCTTTTCCAACTTTTTTGAAGTTCCATGAAGATCATTGAGGTTTCGTGAATCTTTTGAGGGGGGTTAGAAAGAATAATAATGCCATATATTTGAGTAGCATCTTGTGGTTTCCAAAGTGGTTTTATATACTTTTTCTTCAAAACAGTACTGAGAGTTATGGGCTGATCTGGAGCTTACTGCACTTTCCCATCAAGGAACACCTGTGGACTTTGGTCAGGAGAAAGGAAGCAGCACAAGCCTCTCTGGAGCTTTGCTAAAAGTACCATAGTTCATCAGGGTGATGACAAAGCTGGGTGAAGATGGGAATTTTACAGATTTTTCCTGCAACCCACAATAATTTTGGAATGACTAAGTATAAATTCATTTTAACACGAGGCTTCAGTCAGGTTTGTCAAGCAGTGAGGCTGCCTCTCTTTCTCTTTCATTTTTTTTGGTGACATTTTAATTCTGTATTCAAACCTACTAAATGAAGTTGAATTTTGATTAGTGATGAACATGTTATTTCTCCATATAATTATTTATGTAAAGGATACAAAATAGGATTGCTGTTCTTTGAAACGTTTGGGGGTAGAAGGCAAAGTACACAGTTGTCTGCTATTGGGTTGGGTGGAAGTGGGGTAAGTGTGACAACTTTTGCTGAAGAAACAGCGAAACTTGGAAACTGATGGGGCAAGGCAGTTGGTTAATCTATGTGTAAAGTGGGGACTGTCCATCTGTCTGCCTCATGGAGTGGTTGTGAAGATTCAGGAGAACTTTGATAGTAATTGACAAGGTGGATTGATTAAACATCAGGGAGGTCAGACGCTGCACTGAGGACCAGACATGCTGGTAGGGCTTGTTCTCTAAGTGGGCATCTGAAAATAAACTTGCCACATTGCAAAGGACTGCTTGGCTGGTGACTGCTCTGCATAGGGGGCCTTCTCTATTTCTAGGACTTTGAGAAACAAAACAGATCTTTATGTGAAATCCTCATCTCATTATATGCTTGTCAAAGCCATGTTGCTTTTCTTCTTCCACACTGTGCAGTGGTTAGAGAGAGCTTGGGGTAATTTGTTGAATGCTTTCTGTGCGCTTTAGGTACTGTGGGGTCACTGGTGAGGGAATTACCCAAACCATTGGGCTCAACGGGAGATACTTGGCTGCTTGGCTTCACTCTCCTGACCTGCAAAACACGCTGTGTCCCTGTCATGTACCCTCAAGTGTCTGAAATTAGTGTTGTGACTAGTTCTGATTGACAGTGTGACTTTTATGGGGTGGGGGACATGGATTCTAGTCCTATGTTTGCCATTAACTAACTAGCTTTGTGATGTTGGGTTAATCACTCCACTTCTGTGAACCTGTGTCGCCATTTGTAAAGTGATATTTATGATGTAAAATTCTGTGCTTTTAAGATATATTTTAAAATATTAATGTTCAGTATTTATCTTACAAATTAGTTAATAGGACTGGGACATCTTGGCTGCTTTTAAGAAGTACTTCAACAGTTGCTTTGAAGGGGATAACCTGTGTCTGAGTTATGACATGGCATTCAGTTGACATGCAGTTTTTAGAGTCTGTTCTCAGAAAAGAAAGAAACTGGCGTTGAGATGTTGACTTGTGGATTTTTTGTTTGTTTTTTTAGAGACAGAGTCTCATTTGCACAGGCTATTCACAGGCTCACATTAAATCAAACTGCTAGCCTCAAACGATCCCCCAGCTTAGGCCTCCTTTGTAGCTGGGAGTAGCTGGGATAACAGGGGCAGCTCTGCTCGGCTAACTTGTGGATATTTTAATTGAGCTATTTATCAACTCATGACTTTCATCTCTGTCCCTAGTGCCTAACACCTAGTAGGCACTCACTTGTAGTATATTTAACAAGAAAAATACCGAAAGTGTTAGACAAACAGGATCAAAGCAGGAAGTCCTTACAAAACCTAAGATGGTAGGGTAAAGAGATCAGAACAGCTAGAGTACTTGAGGAACAAACAAGAAATTGAACTTCATAGATAAAATATGATTTTTGTGGCCAGGTGCGGTGGCTCACACCTGTAATCCTAGCACTCTGGGAGCCAAGGCGGACGGATTGCACGAGGTCAGGCATTCGAAACCAGCCTGAGCAAGAGCGAGACCCGTCTCTACTATAAATAGAAATAAATTAATTGGCCAACTAATACATATAGAAAAAAAATTAGCCGGGCATGCCTGTAGTCCCAGCCACTCGGGAGGCTGAGGCAGGAGGATTGCTTGAGCCCAGGAGTCTGAGGTTGCTGTGAGCTAGGCTGACGCCACGGCACTCACTCTAGCCTGGGCAACAAAGTGAGACTCTGTCTCAAAAAATATATATATAATTTTTGTGATCAGATAGAATTTGCTCATCAGCTTCTCATGCTGTTTGGTCTTAAATCTAAGAAAAGGTTGACAGTCTGTGATTTGCTGTCCTTTGTGTGTTACAGCAACATGGCCAATGCCCTGGCCAGCGCCACTTGTGAGCGTTGCAAAGGAGGCTTTGCACCTGCTGAGAAGATCGTGAACAGTAACGGAGAGCTGTACCACGAGCAGTGCTTCGTGTGTGCCCAGTGCTTCCAGCAGTTCCCAGAAGGACTCTTCTATGAGGTAAGTCAACCTGGGCAGAAGCAAAGAGGCACCATTCCTTGCCTCTCCTCCCTCCCTTCTTTTCCGAGGCCGCCTCCTTCGCTTTTAATTTCACTATCAACGATTATATTGAAGTGCCAGGTACATGCCAGGTATTTGGTAGCTGCCAGGTCAGAGATGGCGGATGTGTGGAACATGGGGCGGCGGCTTAGATAGGCTGCCCTTACAGACTCCACCATTTAAGTTGTTCAGTTTGTTTTCCTATTTCAGATGCCACATTACCCCATGACTCTGCCTTTCAGACCTAAGCATTTCAGCTCAGCACTCAAAATCCTTTCAAAGTCTTTAGCCCCAGTTTTTCTGGCCTCTCTACTCAGGTCCCCACTTGCTTGCCTCTGCATATACCTTGCTCATTCCTGCCTCTATATCTTTCCACCTGCTCAGAGGACCACTGGACATCCTCTCTAAAGGACAGTGTGTGGTGTGTCACCTGCTCCATGACTTCCTAGCCATGAGGAGAGGCGGTCCCATGCATTTATTTTCTTAAAGATCTTGTTTGGACATGAGTATTTTGGGAACTATACTGTCTATATCTAGGTCTTCTATATGTCTGTGTTCTTTTCCAGATATTTGTTTTTCTTGATCTTCGAGTGTTAACATAACAGTCTACCCTTGCTTTGTAGTATATTCAGTATTCTCATCATTACTGAAAACCCCTTTCTCACAGTAAACATGTATTTTGGGGGATGGTCTAGGGAGGCTGACCCCAATCTGTAAATGAAGGTGAGTTTTGTCCAGATGTCTGTGTGTGTCAGAGGGATCAATTAGATGATTTACTTTTACCACCTACTTCCTTACATATTTGTGTATATATGTGCATTGTCTCTATATGATAATATATGTATGTGGAATTATTTTATAGCCAGAAATGGCTGCTCTTTTAAATGTCTCTATTCTATAAGCCCATGACCGAGGAAGGAAAGGTAGTTTACAAAGGTCATTAGTAAGTCAATTGTTTGCCACTCAGGCAGCATTTTCCCATAGAAACAATGCTCAGGGGAGTGAGGTTCCCAGGCCAGCCTGCAGAAAAGGGATCACCCCATCATGGGGACACGAAATATACAACTAGCATGAAAGTTGTCATGCGACTCTGGGAAGCAGCTTTAGGAGGTGGGTTAGAAATGCTGTTGTATTCACTAACACACATTTGTTTGAGCTCCTACTGTATCCCAGAAACACAAATTTCTTATAACAAAAACCTCAGCAGTGGGAAGAGGACTTTGTTTTCTCTTCCAGTTCTTCCCAGCTCTTTCCCTGGTCAGTGGGAGTGTCTTTTTTTTTTTTCACCAAGGATGATGGCTCTGGGGATGGGATGGGAAAGTGACCACTGTGACGGCTCTGGGGATGGGATGGGCAAGTGACCACTGTGATGGCTCTGGGGATGGGATGGGCAAGTGACCACTGTGACGGCTCTGGGGATGGGACAGGAGCAGGAGAGAAGAGGGTGGGAGAGGCGCTCCGCGCGGTGTGCATGGGGGGCATCGGGCCTAGATACCCTGCTAGGCTGTAGTAGCTGGTCTTGGTAAGAAGGAGAAAAGGGAAAGCTCTGGGCTCCGAGGCAGCAAGAGAAGGGGACTTTGCTGCTGGTGGTAGTGGCGGCTGTTACTCAGTTCGGGTAAAGGGATCTAAGGACCTACTTCTCTGTAGAGTCCTGACAAATGGCTCTCACATCTCTAACTTGGCTGCAGTGGCAGCGTGCTGGGAACACTGAAGGAAATCCTAGAAATCCAGCTGGAGGGGGAACATCAGTCTTCACACTGTATAAATCCCTTCTCTAGCCCTCCCTCGGTTTTCCTCCTATGGCCCTGAGGGGTTGAATTATCTTTGATAACACAGCAGATGTGAAGCACAAAAGGGATTAGAACCTAATTGGTCTCCTAATATCTGATACAGTGTTCTTTCCCTTACATATTCTTTTTAAACGTAAGATATTTTGATTGAAGTGGGTGATTTTGGCAAAGGACTCAGGAGAGAGTCCAGAGGAGCAGTAGAGAAGGACTCGAGAGAAAGACAGGCCCTGTTTTCCCGAGCATTTCCCTTACTTCTTGGGCCTGCTGCTCCCTCTGGGAACACTCAGAGCTCCGCCCTCCATCAGTTTCTCTCTCAGGTATTGTTCTTTTGCCTGCCACGGGGAATGAATACTATTGTTAAACTACCTTCATTAACCAGCACTGCTGCTTGCTAAACTCCTGGTGCTGCGCTGGGCCTGTCAGCTGCGAGGCCACTGGTGCTGAGTCAGAGGGAGAGGCTCAGTAGCAGCCTCGGGCAGAGCAGAATAAAGCATGACTCATCCTGTCCTCCCACCCACCTCACACTGGACTATAAATAATACCTCCCTGTTCTGTCTGGCGTTATTCGAAAAGATGTTATGAATATCCAGAACTAGGCTATTAATGGGCCACTGCCCAGCTTGTGCTCTCTTAAGAGTTCTGTTTTAGCTGCAGTGTTTATTGTTTTAACCCCCTTTCCAGGCTGGAGATCTGTAAACCTGCATGTGGAGAACAAGAGCTTTCCTTTTGGTTGAATGATATTAGAGAAAAAGCTATCCAGGGCTTCTAACAGATAATCTGCATTTCGAGTTATGTCCAGCAATAAATTGTTTTCCAGAAAAGGAAGATCAAAAACTGACCTGGTTTCCATTTGAGACATAACTTATATGTTTCATTCTTTGTCTAATAACAAATGCATCTTTCCCACCCTATACTTTTGTTATTGCTTTTGTGTCATTATTAAAACATCATCCTCTGATTTCTAGTCTAATCTTTCTTTTCTCTAGAAGACTAGTCATGAAGACTTATAGGTGGGTCTTGTGCACTCGCTTCCCCTTGAAAATGTGATTCACTTTTACTGAGGACCTTCCTGATAGTTTGGCTTAATCAGGACATCCTCCCGTCTGGCCACAGAGGCAAGTCTAGAATGAGACCCTTTTTTCTTAACCACTCAATAAAAGGTATGTCTGGAGATGGGAGTACTGGTATTTCTGGCTTGGCTGCAGTTCCTCCTAAGAGTGATATACTAGCAACCAGGATTATTATCCTTATTGGCTCCTTACTCAAGGTGAACTTGACTCCCACTAGATTATGTGGTTTAAAAAGTGCACCTAAAGTCTGTCATTAAGATGATCATCCATTGCCACTGAAAAATATAAGGTAGAATTATTGATTCCTGTGCTCTGCAGTATCTGTCATTGGTAGGGAATAGTAGTTTTGCCTAAGGTGTATCTTATTACAGGACATCATTAATGGTGTTTTCAGCCTAATCTTGTCTGTTTCATTTCATTTCTCTTCTCTGAGACCATACAGCACTTTGTTTATATCTCTAGCATGGAGAACATTGACCATACTTTATTATAGATATTTATTTATATGTTTGTATTCCCATCTAACTTTCAATACCTCTGGTGCAAGGACTGTCCAAATTAATTTGGTATCTCTAGCACCCATTTAGTATCTGATGCATAATAGGTATTTAATAAATGCAATAATATATGTACAATGTTTAGATGGTATAGACTATAAGATAAAATGCTAGGCCGGGCGCGGTGGCTCAAGCCTATAATCCTAGCTCTCTGGGAGGCCGAGGTAGGCGGATCGTTTGAGCTCAGGAGTTCGAGACCAGCCTGAGCAAGAGCGAGACCCCATCTCTACTATAAATAGAAAGAAATTAATTGGCCAACTAAAATATATATATAGAAAAAATTAGCCGGGCATGGTGGCGCATGCCTGTAGTCCCAGCTACTTGGGAGGCTGAGGCAGCAGGATTGCTTGAGCCCAGGAGTTTGAGGTTGCTGTGAGCTAGGCTGACGCCACGGCACTCACTCTAGCCTGGGCAACAAAGTGAGACTCTGTCTCAAAAAAAAAAAAAAAGATAAAATGCTAATGTCCTAACTAGGAACTAAGTTAGATTTTTTTTCCTAACTTAAACATTTGTAGGCTATACTTCAAAATCTTTATACTCTTTACTTATTTATTTCCTATTGTTCATCACACAAATATTGTCTGAGCTTTATCATGCCTGCATACAGTGGACGTGAACGAAAGAAAGGCATGTGGTTTTCTTTTTTTTTGGAGACAGAATCTCGCTCTGTTGCCCAGGCTAGAGTGCCATGGCATCAGTCTAGCTCATAGCAACCTCAAACTCCTAGACTTTAATGATCCTCCTGCCTCAGCCTCCCAAGTAGCTGGGACTACAGGCATGCACCTCCACACCTGGCTAATTTTTTCTATTTTCAGTGGAGACATGGTCTTGCTTTTGCTCAGGCTGGTCCAGAACTCCTGACCTCAGCAATCCTCCTGTCTCAGCCTCCCAGAGTGCTAGGATTATGGGCATGAGTCACCTCACCTGGCCTGTCATCAGCTTCTTAAAGGTAGAGTAGGTGAGCCAGAAACAGTTAAGCACAAAGTCCAGTCAAGGTCACCAGTCTCTGAGATATAATATTCATCCTAGTCTCAACTCAAGATTTCTTTCATGTACCAACACGTAGGTGTATGGAAGGTACCAAAGGATAACTGCTTTTAAAAATCCCTGTAAAATTATAAATACTTAGGGTAGAACTCTTAGTTCAGAAACATCTTTTTCTTTCCTGTACGTCTCTACTGAATAATTATATTCCTCCTGTGCTTGTTTCATATTTGTAAGTTAACAGTACTTTCTATTTCAGTTTGAAGGAAGAAAATACTGTGAACATGATTTTCAGATGCTCTTTGCTCCTTGCTGTCACCAGTGTGGTAAGTTTCACTGCTGAATGTGAAGTAAAAATTAAGTTTCAAAATCACTTCAGTCACTTAACATTATTAAAGATATCAAAGGTATAAATAGTTTTTGGTGCTCATTATATTAAATAATTGTTAGGTGCTTTATCGGTCTTCTTCTTTATTGTGTTTTTTTTTTTTTTTTTGAGACAGAGTCTCACTTTATTGCGCAGGCTAGATAGAGTGAGTGCCGTGGCGTCAGCCTAGCTCACAGCAACCTCAATCTCCTGGGCTCAAGCAATCCTGCTGCCTCAGCCTCCCAAGTAGCTGGGACTACAGGCATGTGCCACCATGCCCGGCTAATTTTTTCTATATATATTAGTTGGCCAATTAATTTCTTTCTATTTATAGTAGAGATGGGGTCTCGCTCTTGCTCAGGCTGGTCTCGAACTCCTGAGCTCAAATGATCCGCCCACCTTGGCCTCCCAGAGAGCTAGGATTACAGGCGTGAGCCACCGGGCCCGGCCTTTCTTTATTGTTAATATGTAATAAGCTGGAAGAGTATCAAAACCTTGAGAG